>JANHGO010006013.1:0-22077 GCA_024606505.1 Aquila spilogaster
GCAGGGGAAGAGTGAGGAGTCCTCCCCCTGAGGAGGAAGGAGCAGCAGAGACAACGTGTGATGAACTGACTGCAACCCCCATTCCCCATCCCCATGTGCTGCTGGGGGGGAGGAGGTAGAGAAAATCAGGAGTAAAGTTAAGCCCGGGAAGAAGGGAGGGGTGGGGGGAATGTGTTTTAAGATTTTTTTTTATTTCTCATTACCCTACTCTGATTTGATTGGAAATAAATTAAACAAATTTCCCCAGGTCGAGTCTGTTTTGCCCATGACGGTAATTGCCGAGTGATCTCTCCTGTCCTTATCTCGACCCACACGCTTTTTGTTATATTTTCTCTCCCCTGTCCAGCTAAGGCGGGGAGTGATAGAGCGGCTTTGGTGGGCACCTGGCATCCAGCCAGGGTCAATCCACCACAAAACCATACTGCCTTTGCTTCATTTTTCAAGCTAACTAGGCGATGCATCTGTACCTTTCTAACTGAAGTGGGAACTGGGAAGAGACATCTCTTGAACTATGGTGCACATATAACGGACATAGGACACTTGAAAGTCTTATGCAAAAGCAGAAAAACACACAACCCATCACTCTTTGCTGAGAGTGGATGGGAAATCATTTCTCCACATAGCAAATACTGACAAAATTGTTCAGTGACTCAACTCCATTAATAACTTCATAGAGCCTGGCATCTGCTTCCCTTACAGCTCAAGTCAGTGTCATGCAATTGTATTCTAAAATAGTGCTTACCCAAATAAACTGAATTCTTGACACAGAGAGTTTTTAAAAACTCGGATTTTGCTTTGGATATAAAATTTCTGACCCTTCAATGAATTAACTATTTATTATTTCAAAATTAAAATATCCTACCAGAAACATTCCATAATCCTCTAAATGCAATCTCTACTTACCTAGAGTTGAGAAAAGGAAATTAAAATTCCTAATACCTGAGTATTACCCCTAAGTTCTAGGATTCACAAGATATTAGGGGGAGCCAGCTGATGAAAAAAATAAATTTGTCCTTTACCTACCAGGAAGTTTATGAAAGGGATGTGCTGAAAAAAAGAGCTCATATTAAGTAGAATTTAAAAAGAAAATGGAGGGTGAGAAGTGAGAGGAAGAGATGTTTTTTCTTCTGAGTGCCACTATAGACCCTTGATTCAGACTTGGTTAGAGGAAACTATTATGGTTTGGGTTTTTTTGTCTGATAGCAGCATTAAATCTATGGTACTGCATCCTTCTTCCCTTTTTGCCTTTTTTTTTTTTTCCCCTTTGAAAGGGAAGTAATTACCATTTTACTCTGCCCTTAAGACCTTGCTTGAGACTGAATAAGGTATTGTTGTCCCTGCATTTAGAGAACAAGCAGACTTGCAATAGATGCCTTGAGAACTTGCTGAGGAAGTCTGCAATCTTTGCTGATGTGGGAAGAGGTGCAGCAGCAGCTAAGACCCAGATTTCCAAATAAACTTGTATCTCTGCAAGATATAAACAAACAAACAAATTTCTATACATCAGTGGCAAGGTAACTGTCATTATCCTACTTATATCCCTAGACCAGGTTTGTAGATAATAGCTCTTGTAAGACCAACCAGTATAGGTGGGGAAAAAACAGATAAGCCTTGAAGCACTTCAGCTCTTTTTCAAGTCTAAAATAAAAATACCGGTTATAAAAGCTACCCCACTTCCCACACCCCACCCAGCCCTCCCCCTGCAAAAAAACCCCAACAACCCAAACAAACAAACAAACAAACCCCAAAACAAACAAACAAAAAACCATGCAAGACAAATGTTAGAATCAATTTTAAATTGTTATTAAATAAATCTGTCATGCCAGGATTTCAAACTGGTTTTGCTTTGTATATCTTGAACGTAAAAACCTAAACATAGAATTGCTATTCTGAACAGAAACAAAAGACTGCTATGTGTATCTTTGCTGAGAAATGGAGCACTCTAGGAAAATTGAATGAGGGTAAAAGATTATCCACCCTGCGGCTACTTATCCTGAATTATTAATATTGCCTAGGATGTCAACAAAGCACTGACTGTTTTTTCTATCTACTATAGGCTACTATTGATAGAACTACTGAAACTTCTAAGTTTTTTTTCTAGTATTGTTAAACAAAAGCATGCTTTCCAGGACAGTGGCTTGAATTCTGGGAAACCTTTCCTGGGCTTTTGGATGTATTTAGGTACTTGGGTCCTCCCCCGGATTCCCAGTTATCATACACGTATATTAAGGTGGAAATATGCATCATCAACTTCTGTGTTAGCTTTAGCCTCCTTTTACCTTTCAGTTTTCTGTTAAATAAACCTTACTTAAACTGGAGAATGCAACTTCTGCCTTTCCATTTTGACTCTTTTCTTTCCAGGTACCTCTGTTTTTTTTAATGTTACTACTAAGGTAGGAAGCAAACCAATTGCTTACTATATCTTTTAACTTCTAATGCAGTATTTGCAAGCTACTGAGGTGAATGTTACTAGTCTGCATTTATTATTTCCATCTTGAGCAGACCATCAGTTGCTCTGCCTTGCTTACATGTTGCTTAAGCTGTCCCACTGTCTATGTTGTCAATAAAATATAAATCTTATCCCTATTCTAAGTATGTTATGGCTGTATCAATCTATATTGTAACTCATTAAGTCAGCTGTGGTTTAAGCAGCAGATGTGAAAGTCCGTGTCTGTTAGATGGCTTGTTCAACTCTGCTTTTATTTTAAAGGCACATCTTGCAGCTTGATGTATAGATCAATGTTTTGGTTTTACCGGAGAATATTCTGCACTGAGTAACAGCTTAAAACATTGTCCTTGTTAGAGGTATCTTAACACCTTTATTTTAAATTCTGTGCTTTAGGGTTGAAAACCACAGGTGAAGATTGCACATCTAGTTATTAAATCATTCTATCCCAGGTAAATTGCCAGTTTCAGACCTTTCAACCACTCAAGCACAAGAACTGGAAGTGAGAGAAAACCCGAAAGGAGAGAACAGTCTTCCTACTAGTGTTGTTTAAGATAAAATGAAATGTATTATAAGTGCAAAATGTCATGCACAGTGTCAAGTATAAACTCTTAGCTTCAGCCATGCTTGAAAACATCAAGCACTTACAACAGAAAGTGTCTACATTGAGTTGAGTTGACCAGTGTGGTATCATCAGTAGCTAAGCTGCTTTGAATCAGAAGCACTCTTTAAATTTCACATGCTGGTTTCCAAGACAGAATCAAACAACAAATCTTGTTGTTACTTTCAGTCATTTTCTGATTCTTTATTTTCTAGCAGAGTTTCAGATGATGTGGTGAACTTGAAACCTGCTCACAGTTGATTGATTTATTCTAATTAGCATCTGAAAGTATCAGAAGTACTTTCTCCAGCCCCAAAGGAAAATAGGTAAAATGCTTCCTCAGTGCAATAAGCATGGAAGTTTAGTCACTGACTCAAGATACTAGCATTATATATGCTAGAATCTGCCTATGAAATCTTCAGGCTTTTCCAAAGTTTCACCTACGTAAATTAGAGATGCAGGTATCTTTTCCCTCACATGGTGATTCCTCCGTTCCTTCAAACATGTGGTCTTGCAGAGTAAATGGAGGAAAGGTATGCTGTATACTGCTGTTCTCCAAGAGCTGTCCCAAAATTTCATTAGAAAAACGTATTTGACTACAGCACTAGTGAATGTAAAAAACAAATTCAATTACTGCTTTTCACAAAATCAAGTTTTAGAATATTTCTGACAAAATACTGATGATTCTTAGTGTGGAATATTCAAACTTGAATGAGTTAGCTTTGATAATCTGTCCCCACGAAATCTGTATATGGAGCGAGTTCAGATATAGAGTTAACAATTTATACAATTGATATTAAGGTTTTAAGATTGTCATATCTAATTTTCTGCAATAGCCCTTCAAAAACCTGAAGTGACAAGATGGTAAGTTGAGACCAAATTTGTAACCCAAATGAAACATGGGTTAAATGGAATTATTCTATCCTCAAACCATGGTTCAGAGGAAATTCATGTTGCATGTCAGTTTGGAAGACACTCTTTCTAACCATATTTTCTTACTTCAAATACACTTTAAATCCTCTTCTTTACTACTTTCTTGATCTGCAATTAGTTTTCAACAAGCTAGTCCAAGAGGTAGGGGATATAGTTACCCTTAAATGTCGAAGCTATTCAGAGTATCCAGGTTGTTTTGCTTCTGACATAATTCTGAATGGTTGCAAGTAGGGACACCACTGCATGAGACTGATCCCCCACAACAC
The DNA here is from genome assembly GCA_024606505.1 of Aquila spilogaster. Lineage (NCBI taxonomy): Eukaryota > Metazoa > Chordata > Aves > Accipitriformes > Accipitridae > Aquila > Aquila spilogaster. Next base: position 4,247 of record JANHGO010006013.1, read on the forward strand.
TTTCAGTCCTAGGCAAAATTGTTTACTGAAGACAAGACAAAGCAGCGGAGGGAGTGGGAGATGGAAAAGGGACATAAATAACATAAATGCAGGCTGAACAGCACAGAGAGATGACAAGTGGGAACTGGAGTAAATAATTCCTCATTAAGAGAGAAAGCCAGGAAGAGACAAGAATGAGTAAGGATGTTCAGAATAAACTGTACTAGTAGTCAGTCAGACTCTGAGGACATCAATGCATAAAAGTCCCCTGTGCAGCTACTTTTCACAGTTTCTCCTGGATGGTATGGTCTGGCTTTCTGCCCTCGTGATCTTTCTTTTTCATGATCTGCCCTTATGATCTTTGTGCTCTCAGCTTGTTTGGTTGAAGAAGTAAGGCAAAAGCAGCCCTCGTATTGCCAGAATGTGGGATACTTACACACTTTCCCACCAAATTCTGAGTTTGTTCAGGGAGGGGTACTTCAGAGTAAGGTCTGTTTTCCGTACTCCTCATGATGTTACTCTGGTTGTTGAAGTAGCTTGTTTCTGCTTCCTCTGGCCGAGTCTCTGGTTGGTTTGACCACTGAGTGTTGTGAGTGGTTGCTGAATTGAGACAATTAGTAAACATTTGACTTCTTTTTTAAAGCTCTCATTTCTGGACTAGCTTCCAAAATTCACAGAATGCCATGCTAAATGTAGGTGCTCATGTGGCTTTTTTTCTCCCAAAATGTAAACATATACTTCTATCTGGATAGTGCAAAAGAGTGTCTCTGTGTGTGTGTGTACAAATACATTTGTGTATTACATACTGGATGCAAAAAGGAGTGCAAGCCTGGCCCTCCTGATGATAAAAGACAGTTATGCCATTTACTTCATTCAGGACAGGATTTCACCCATAGCCTCTCAAAATTAGAATTATTTAAAATGCCAGAAGCTTGGCATGTCAATTCTTAGACAATTCTGTAGGGGAAAAAAGTAGCCAAATAGCTGTTTATTTTTTCTAATTCAATTCTGAAAGAGTGTAATAGATTTGAGTTGGGATGCTACAACTGGTTCCAAAATTAGATGCCTAGTTCTTATTTGCAAAGTGATTTTTCTGCTCCAGTCTCTACCTGTAAATAAAGCAGAAATATGTTAAAATAGTCACCCAAAGGATATTAAAATATTTAACAAATATTTTTGACAAAATTACTAGATAACACTGTGGCTTTAAATATCTTCTGCAAAATGTAAAAAGATTACCTCCATCGCTTTTGGGGGAAAAAAATACAGCACATGCTACCATCATGTGTTTTTTCTTATGTGAACACTGAATGGAAAATATCTGACATGAAAAGTTTTGATGAATTTATCAGATCATAGCTCCCTCTTGTGTAATTCACCATTACTACAGAAAACTAAGTTGGATTGCTTAAGATTGCTTAAACTAAATTCTATGATACCTATTTATTTTATTTCTTTACTTTTACTTTTCTCATCGGTGATATTTTAGGTTTTGGAATTTTGTATTTTCATGTAATTTCAGTGCCAAGACAGATAATAATACTTACAGTAAGGCTGCACTAAAACTACATTTAGAGGAATATTACTTTTGCTCAATGACATGATTTTGATGTCCATAATCAAAATCCTGGGGTTCTACTTAAGAAAATTCATGTCTAATCTGCTATTTATTATTGCTGCTAGGTCTTTCTTTCACATAACTTTCTAGGATTTTTTTTCTGTTTATATTTTGATGACTTTTGGAAAAACTCTAGCTATTCTCCTTTTGTTTTATTCTCTAGTTTTTGTGTCCATAGGTGTTCAGAGCACCATGACGTGGTTATTATCATTCTGTGTCTAAGCTTTGTGCTATTCTCTTTCTCTCAGTGAAGTAAGACTCACTTTAGAACTAGTACCAGGATATGTATAAAGGAAAAGGTGGGAAGCTTATTTAAGACTGCATTTCATTAATTTGACTGTTATTAACACTTGAAGAGTTACCTTTGGAGTAGAAACTAAAAAAAAAAAAAAAGGCAGTTTTTCCTGTAACAACATAGTGCAAACCCCCAAATGACCCTCCTGGAAAAGGTGTATGAGAACATAGCACAGAATAGGTGAGCAAACCCAAATTGAGAAAGTACAAACAAACCTGGTGCTAATGGTTTAACTGCCATTTAAATTGCAAATTGTGGTTTTGTCCACAGTAAATGTTGAATAATCTTAGATGGATCTGCACAGACCAAAGCCAACGCAGGAGAAAGTAACATCAGTGACTGAAGTAGACGCAAAGATCCTTAATCTTTCTTCTATCCCAACATACACCACCGTTACAATCAAGTAAGGCTGAGATTGCGTATTCATTCCTCCTTGAAAAATTCAGTTTATTCACAAAACTGCGGTGGTTTACTATTTCAAATTGAAATTTATTTTCAAAGAAACCAACAAACACTTATTTTCAAGTAACCAACCGAACCAACCCCAACCTTGCTAACATTGGCCTGAAGCTTGCTGGGGAGGGGGGCGGCGAGGGGAAGGGAATGGTGTTGGGTTTTGTGTTTGAGAACACTCCCCCTTGCTGCGCCTGTTGTTCTACCCCGGCTGCTGGCTCATCCCGTCCCCCACTGCCCAGAGACCGGGCAGCCCCCCGCAGCGCCCGGCCTCTCGCCGACGCCAACCGGCCCCAGGAGCTCCCGGCAGACGCTGCCCGCCCGCTCCCGCCCTCCCGCGGTCGCCATCGCACCCTAGACTGAGGCCTGGCGGAGGGCCTTTAGGTAGCCAGGGCGATCGCCTGAAGGCGGCGGGCGGGGCCGTGGCAGCTGCGGCAGGCTGAGAGGCGGCGCGGGAAGCAGGCGCGGTCGGGCAGCCCCGGCGGGCCGTTGGGCGGCTGGGCCCTGATTTCGAACGGCTAAGCGGCCCAATCAGAGGCGCGGGCGGGGTAGGGCGCTGGGTTTGAGCCAGGCGGTAACCGGCGGTGCGGAGCGGGGCCGGGCCGGGCCGGGCCCGGCGTCGGGAGGTCGCGATGGCGCTGAGCGGGGTCTGAGGGGCGGCTGCGGGGGTTGGGGAGCGAGAGGTCGGGGAGGCGGCGGGCGCTGGGATGGCGGAGCAGAGGCGGCGGCTGGTGCGGCTGGCGGTGCTGGAGGAGCTCCGGGCCTCTTACGGGATTAAAGTGAAGAGCGGGGGCTGCCTGGCGGCGGCCAAGCAGCCGGGAGCGGCGGCCGCGGAGGTAAGGGGGAGGGCGGTAACGCTGCGGTCCTCAGGGAGGGCACCCCCTCCCCTCCCTGGGCCGGGCCGGGCCGGGCTCCGCCGCGGCGGGGCGGGGGAGCGCGGCGGCTGCCGCCGCTGCGGGAGCCGGTCCTCTGTCCCCGACGAGGCCGGGTGGCCACCCAGCCTGGCATCGCTGACGCGGCCGTAGCGCCGTTGTTGCTGCTGCCAGCCCCTGGCAGGGCATCACCTCCCCTCGTGGGGAAGCGTCGTGATCCCTGCAGTGGGGGAAGTCGTGTGTCCCGTACCCCCCCGCCCCTTCCCTCAGCGAGGAAGGGCTCCAGACGGTCGTCAGGACAGCCGTGCCGTGATTTAGTGCGGTAACGGTTTAGCGACGCTGAATTCCCCCCGCCTCCCGCCCGTTTAGGACCCGAGTGTTGCGAGGCAGACCAGATGGTGAATGAGATGTGTTCCTCTTCTTGTTAATGCGGTTGGTACTCTCTCTGACGCGCATGCGTGCCGCTGGTCTAGGCAAGAGCTTTTTACGCTTTACTCTGCTTAATGTCACTTACTACGGAATTTAAATCTTAGTCATCGTATTATTTCTTGGAATACGTAGCTACTGTGTAGTTTCTAAAGGCATTGTGTCTTTTATTTTACTTGATTCCTTGGAGTTTTGGTTTGAAGGGCTCTATTTGCGTGGTTTCTTAGTACAAGGCGTGGCGATGGGTGTTTTGGTACAGACAGATCTGGTCTTGATTTGCCTGTGCTCTGAGGAATGAAATCTGTCCTGTTACCTTAAATACCTACTTTGAATTTGTTGAAGGAAAAAAGTGTGTTTTCTGTCTCATGACTCTTCTTTAAAACTGAAGTATCCTAATGAATGCCAGTTTATACAGCATTGAAGTCCACTTCGGAGCGCTGATCTTCTAGTAGACTCTAATTTATAAAGCATGGGCCACTATCACGTCCTAAACAAGATCCCTCTGAAACTGATATGGCACAGAACTGAGCATTCTCAGAATGAGCTTTCTGTAAGGCTGAGAAGGTATTGCAAAATGCTGCAGTAACCTTTGGTCAATATAAGCCAAAGAAGTTGCAAAAACACGTGCTTTAGTTGGGTGGTTTGGAGGGGGAGAGAGCAAAAGTAAAGTTAGAATTCGTTTCTTCTCCCTTGCTAATATCAAGCATATGGTTCTAGACTTTTTTTCCCCCATCTGAAGGCAGGGTAATAAGAACTGTGAATAATATATGTATGTCATAATAAAAGATCCCTATATAGCTGTCTGTAGTGCTTAAATTTTATACAAGGAAGAAAACATATATTTAAATAACAACTGAGCAAGGTAGGGAAAAGTATAGAATAACATTTGTTTTGCTAGGGGGGATTCTATTTCTATTGTAAGGCTACAAACATAACTTTATTTTGAGAACTTAAACTACAACTTCTGATATTTCGAACAAAACCCATTAAAGTGAGGATATCAGTTATGAATTTTAAATGTTGAATTACAAGCCACTGGAATTCTCTATTACATAATCTTGTAAATACAGAAAAACATTGTATCTTGGAGTTAATTTTTGTGTGTGTGCTTTTAGTAGCAACCTGGAATACAATGACAAATGTGTTGCTTCTGTTTCCTTAGCATGTTATGTTTGTTTTCTGTAGGACAGATAGGCCCAAGGTGGCCTAATGGGTTAGTTATTGATTAACTATTTTCCCAACGTGCTCAGCACTTTGAATTTCAGGTATACGTGACCAAGAGTTTGCATTCATCTCTGATAAGTTGGGCATGATCCCAATCCTCTTCTGGTTGGGGAGGGGTTGGCTTGAATGTTCTGTAAATATAAAGTTGTTACATTGCAATGTGGGGTTTTATAACTGAAACAACTGTGCGGTAACATCGGATTTTAAAAAAATGCTGTAGGTGAGCATCAGTAGTAATGACTGAAGAAATTGCTTGTTTTCTAATATGTAACAGATACTCTGATTTCTTGCTATAAGGCAATAGAGTTATAACAGGTTTTTAAATACAAATGCTAAATAAGAGAGTTCAGAACAGTTTTCTAGACTTTCCTGTTGAGTTTAATCCTCCCTGAAATAGCAATCTGGTGTGCCTCAGGTGAAGAAAAAATTACTTTAAAAAAAAAAAAAAAAGGTTATTTCAAATGTGTTGTGTTGATTTTTAAGAAAAATAGCATTTAGTCAATTTGAAAAGGTAAGGTGAGATTCCAGAACAGTCTGTTTAATATCCTTGCTGATTGGGGGGCCTTATAGGAAAACTGACTCCTTGTAAAATAAAAAGTGCAAAACATACTGCAGAAAACCTTTCTATTCTTTCACAGTAATCTAGGGTGTTACCTGAAACTAGAATCAGCATAGGCTCAGATATCTAGAGATGACAGTGCTTTTCCTGACAATACCTCTTATCTCTTTTGTCTGAAAGACTTTGGTTTTTGTCTTAACTACCCTTCTGTTTGTACTTTGTGGAATATGTGCTTTTCTGTGATATTTAGTTGGTAATCCTATCAACTTTTGAATAACACTAACTGAATTTTGTATTTTAGGGTAAAATCTTTGGAATACCTTTTCATGCATTACCACAATCACTTGTGCCAGAATACGGTTATATTCCGAGGTAAGTTAACACTGTATATTTAGATTTATGCTTACTTTGCTCTCTTTATAGTATTGAACTCTTGTCAGAAGAGGGAACATAATATTTATTCCAGGCCTGCTAAAGCTTATGGGCAATACAAGAATAGCTTCAGTTGGGGAAGGAGGGATGCAGAAGTTTGATGGGGAATTCAGCACCACAGCTATCATTCAGTTGTATTTCTTTATGTTTCTTGTCATTGGGGAAAACGATCCTATATATTAAGTTTTATCTATTTATCATGAAATAGTTTTTCTGGAAAAAACAAGCTTTATTCTGAGTGTCAGAAGTATGTTACTGTTCTTTCCTCAGCTTTCTTGTTGATACTTGTGAATATCTGGAAGAACATGTTCATACCGAGGGACTCTTCAGAAAGTCTGGATCTCTTGTTCGTTTAAAAGCTTTAAAGGTATTCTCTAAAGCCTCTCTTTTTTCTTTTTTTTTTTTTTTTTTTTAATAAGCTGCATTTCACTTTATCATCTGCATGTTTCAGTTTTTGGACTTTTTCAGTAATGTTTAAGTTTTAATATTAGAAGTAGACTGGTAACATTACCTGCTGTAGAAATGAGAGGCAATCTACTCCAGAAACTGGCATACTTCACTTCCCCCCCCGGGAAAATTTTCAGCTTTTCAGATGGAGAGAATACACTTGTAACTGAACAAACTTGTTAGCAGTTATGCACCCTGGATACTGTGAGGGTATTTGTTTAGCAATTTTCTTCCAGAAGGATGTGTACATGGGAAACGTATATTAACACATGTGGTCTGACAACATTATTTGTGTCTCTTTGTAGGTACTGTAGTTAAGTAAAACATTACAAGGTTGAAACTAAAAATGGGGAAGATGTGACAGTCTTTTCTGCTACAGGCTAGAGGATTAATGCCTCAACTTAGAAATCTGATGGTATATTGAAGACTTCAAATCATGTTTCTTGTGAACAATTTCAGAGTAAATTGGATCAAGGTGAAAACTGCATCTCAGCTGCACTGCCATGTGATGTTGCAGGGCTTCTTAAACAGTTCTTTAGAGAGCTGCCAGAACCCATCCTTCCACCTCACCTGCAGGAAGGCCTTTTCAAAGCTCAGCAGCTAGGAAATGAGAAGAAAACTGCTACCATGTTGCTGTTGTGTTTGATGGCGGACAGAACAATTGAAGCTTTGAGATACTTCTTCAGCTTTCTGAGAACTGTGTCCCTAAGGTCAGTGTGAAGAGAGTACTTGTAAACAGCTCCCAGTTCCTTTAATGACTTCTCTTTCCAGGCAACCACTGTAACTGAGTGGTTTGTGACTTTAAACTTTATCTGCAGTCATTTACTAGAATTCAGTCATGGTCTTTTCTTTCATAAATTCAAAGTGTTTTCTTTATGAAACCTTATTTTGCTGGAGACTTGATTTTGTTCCATTCTTTCATAGCTGTATTCCTCATTCTTTTTTGGAAAGTAAAAGGAGTGATTGATAAAATTAACACAATCTGATACCTTGCATTCCCCAAAACTGTCAGGGGTCTATAACCTCTTGATTTCAATAACATAGTCATGCCGTTACCTAGCCTGGTGTGCATAAGTCTACACATAAATCTCAACATGTGAGCACTCAAGTGAATGACTCCAATTTTTGGTGGGTTTTGGTTTGGTTTTTTTTTTCTCCCCCAACTGCATTTGTCTTATTTGGTCTTTTGTCTCTCCACTGCTTATGTCCTGATAATTTCTGTAATATAACCTTTTCTTGTTAAGATCCAATGAAAACAGAATGGATAGCAGTAATCTGGCAGTGATTTTTGCTCCCAACCTCTTGCACTCGAATGAAAATGAAAAGATGTCAGCCAGTACAGAAAAAAAAATTCGTTTGCAAGCTGCTGTTGTGCAAACACTTATCGACCATGCAGCGGAAATCGGTAAGATGATAAATGTTTATCAAAATGTCTTGTTGCACATACTTGTATACAGCTTTTCTTTTCAACTTATTTAAATAACTTTAAAAAATGTATATATTTCTCAACTAATTCAGGACAAGTACCAGAATTTATCTTGGAAAAGATTCCTGCAATGTTAGGTGTTGATGCCTTTCAATCTACTCCCTCACTGTGGGGCCATGAAGACAGTGAAAATGAATCTCCCAGTGAATGTAAGAAGAGGAGGCACCGAAGTGTTGGGGGTAGGTATGTTGTATGAAAATTTGGGCAACTAAAATAGAATTATTTTGAGACTTCAGGTATGCTGATCCTAAGCACTTGCTTCTTCCACAAGCAGAATAGATGCCTGTGAAATTTGTTGGGTTTGATTTGCGAAATCTATGTAAGACTTCAGTAATTGCATCACTTTATTGTATATTTACTCTGAGTTTGTTCTAGTGTGTCTGTTGCCTACCAAAGAAGCTATTTTGCTTGTGTTTGGATTTGTGAAGCCAGATTAATGTTCCAGCTTTTTGTTGAGTCAACTTCAGATCCTGTTGCAGAACACTGATAAAGATTTTTTTTTTGCTAGTTTTGAAATTATACTTGGTCACTCAAAGATATTGCATACTTTAAGTCAGGTCATGAGAAGGCAAGGATATAAATGGCATGTGTGGTTTGAAGTGTAACTCTGGATATTACAGGATACTGCGTGCTCTGATATCATGGATCTGGTTTGGGTTTTTTCCAGTTCAGCTATTCAATAGTTTGTTTTGCCAAATACGGACAATCAAATGGTATATTCTCTGTTCTTCTGCATTATCTTTGAGGAAATACTATGGAATATGTATGCTTGACTTGATTCAAATCCACTGTAACACTGATCTTGTATGTATTGCTATAAAAATATGAGTATTTATTTAGCTCATGTACCTGGAATATTAAACCTGACAGCAATTGAAATGAAGGCTTTATTATTGTATATGTTTAGCTAAGGCATGGGGTTTTTTTGTGTAATATACTTTTTCCACTCTGAAGAAGGGAGATCATCCTGGGGTTGCAAAGTGATAAATGTTTGAATATTAAAATTTTGAGGAGAAGCAGTTAGAATTTGTTAATGCTGTGGAAAAGGTTCTGGAGGTAGGCAGCTTCTACTCTTTCTCCAGATGTAGTAAACATAGTATTACTACACTTCATCTGTTTTCAAAGATGAGTGTTTAAAAACTACCTGATATCTACCACACACCATAAAAGAAGTACTGCAAGCTTGTAGTTTGCTAAGCTTTGCTATGAACGCGTGGAAATACAACTGTAGGTAGCAATAGCACTTAATAAAAATACTTCCATTTTACACTTTTTAAAAGCAGGAAAAACAGTAAAAGTTCATGCATATACTCTGCTGGGTTTAATTTTTGCCTTTTAAAAAAAAAAAACCAAACACCACCACCCCAAACCAAAACCACATAGTTCACAGAAGGGTTGTACATTATTTCTTTGCAAGAGCAAAATTTCATACTTCTATTTGGAGCCTAACTTGAAAGCTCTAACTGCTTTTTAACTTCAAGATGACTGTCCAGTGAAGTGAGAAAGTCTGTGAGACTTTCTGTGAGAGAGACTTCATGGACACCTTCTAGACTTGCCTACAAGAAATCAGAAGGCATATAATTTTATAATGACCAGTAGAATTTTCTACAAGAAACTTCTGTTGTCTGTGCATGAATTTTTTTTTTTTTTAAGGAAAATAGCATTTTTCAGCTATTGTGAAAGCAACAAAAACTATGTTGGTGAGAAGATCTGGACTACAGTTTTCTTTATGTAAAACAACCATTTAAACTGATTTAGCTTTATTTCTCTCTGAAAGAATAAAAGTTAAACTTGAGTTGAAAATAGAGCAAGACAAACTTCCTATTTAAATTTGATTGCTTGGTGTCTTGCATTTCAGATATTGTTAGTGGAGCATTGAATAAAGCTAAATCTAACAGAACACCCTCCACTACACCACAACAAGACAGAAGCGGTAGGTATTTGGTGTATTTGTACTAAATAAAGCCCACGCAGTCTCTTCTGGATTTGTCAACTATATTCCACAAATTTTTTTAACTGAAGAACTAGAACTTAGTTGAAGTGATTACATTTAAGTTGTTTAAAACTTTGAATATAGCTACATATTTATTGAGGATACTGCATTTACTGTAGTTCTTGGAGCAGCTACAATCACTGCAGCAGCGGGCTGTGCGGTTCTAGGATTACACAACTGAACTTGTGCTTTTTATCTAATGCATGCTAAGGCTTCAGTGCAGTAGTGCAGCATTTGATCTTGGGAATAAATTTGCCAGGACTGAAATTCTCTCACTTGTACTCTGTCTCTTAAACTTACAGAAGATGACTATACTTTATTTTTTTTCCTCCTAATACCTATATTATTTTATTAATGTATGGGTTTGGATTTTCCTTTCTGGTATTCTAACTTGCGAAAAAAACAAACCCTGAGCTATACTGATTGTCTTGCCTGCCTGTTCAAAATGCATGCACTTTGGCTAAGCTTTTACAACTTTCTTTCAGAGTTTAAGAAAAAACAACTGTTTATATTTTAGTAAACTCAACCTTTTAAGCTGTTATTGCAAATTTGGTTTTCTGAATTTCAGTCCTTTCAGCGGTGACTCCAGTGGTTCTTACTCCAAGTACCAAGCGTAAACTTCCAACTGATTGCTCTCAGGGCTTGTCCAGCAAGAAGAGACGATCTTTTAAGCATAGTTTTGCTTTTGAGTTGTTACCAAGTAGCATTTTTAACAGCAGCTCAACACCAGCATCAGGTACAGTGCCTTCATTTTTAACTTGCTGCTTGAAGTGGTTGTTTGTGGCTTTTAATTTAAATGTACAATCTTCTGTTCTTGTCAGGCAGTCATTGATAATCTTCACTTAACAGTGTTCCTTGCACTACTTTCCTGTCTTACCAAGTAGTCTGTTTATGTTCTTCAGTGACTGTCACATTACATGGATTGAGCAAAAGCAAAATTCTGTTTCTTGTTTTCTGTTTTATTTATCTCTCAAATCTGCAATCCTGATGCCCTTTTATCTTTTTCAGTTCCTCTGTATCACCTAGGTTATACTCATATTTCTGTCTTAGCACACAAATCCATGAAGACTGCCTATGCTTCCAACCTTTTGAAAGTTGTAGCCTTCTTCTGTCTCCTAAATACTTAAATAGCTGGTCTTGGCTCTATGTGAAATGTAATTGTTGCTATTATAAAGGTTCTTTCTTGAATCCAATCACCTCTTGTTTTCTCTAGATGTTAAATAATCTCAAAATTTTACAGAAAAAGTTTTACTTTTGTTTAACAGTGCTTTAATATCACTTCATTCTACTAGAGTGCTTCCAAATGTCAGGCTCTTCTGCAAATTCTATTTTATTTCTGTTTGGTTCCTTAATGTGCTGCCAGCTGAAGTTAGAGTAAAAACAAATTTCTAGATTGGCTATGTTTGTTTTCCCTGAAGATCAATTTTTTTTTTTACCTCAATTGAGTGGTATAAAACTTCTTGCTTTTGTTTATTAAATCATTTCCTGCTCACCATGAAATTCTTTTTTCTATGGATAAGCAAACAAAAGCAATGACATTTTCTAAAGATAGCAGTAATGCATCTGTTTCATGAAAAAGTTTAGTAGTAGAATAGCATCTCTTTCATTTATTGTTGCTTTACCTGATCTGGCTAGGTGTGTTTAAAAAAAAAAAAAAAAAAAATGCACACTGCAAATAATATTAAGACTGAATCTAATTTTTTGTAAGCTCTTAAATTTGAGGAACTGATCTGATGATAGCAATGTGGAAACTTAATTGACATATTGATATCAGTAGCATGCAATTAATTGCAATCCAGCCGCTTCTATGGATGCTACAAGCAACAGCTTCATTTAATATTAAGTAAAAGTGGCAGTCAAAGTAATTTCAAGTCAGCATTCCACAAAATAAGCAAACAAATCTGTGCTGTTTAAAAACCTATTCTTTATTGTATTAACTGTTAAATCTTTATCTGAAAAAAATGTGGCTATTTTAAGATCATGTAAATATGATTTTGTTCCTGTAGTTCAGTTTGATGCAAGCCCTTGTGTGTCTCTTGAGTCGTCACAAACCTCACTGTCTCCTTCAGCCGGTGGTGAAAATCATCTGTTTAGTACAGGGAACAGAAGAAGTAAAAGACATGCAAGCAAAAAATTATACAGGTAATTCGCCTTAACTCTCAGAAACTAAAGATAAATGGGAAAGGTAGGTCTAGACCCCTTGACTAATGATGTGTAAAATCTCAGTCTCTTTAAAATCATCTTTTTTTGGTGTTCAAAACATACCGAATTTTTATAGTAATCTTAAAATCACCAGATCTTCCAATGTGGCAAAATGGAGCCAATAGAAGAAGTAAAACTAATGGAAATAACCATAAATAAGCATCAGGATGTTTTCATTGCCCTCCTAAAGAGTTTTTTATGTGTCACTTCTTCCCCTCTGTCCTCTCAGGGCTGAATCAGGAAAGACAGGTTGTTTTTCACCAAAGATAAGCCGAAAAGAAATGGTTCGTAGGTCATTACGCTTGAAGTTTGGTTTGGGGAAAAGCAACAGAGAAATAGTAAGTATTCTGCTTATAACCCAGTCTTCTTGTTACTCTGCAAATTTGAATCCTAAGTTTTGGGCATTGCTTTTCAGTAGCAGGAAGGACTTATTTGGTAATGGAGGGATCACAGCATGGCTGGACCTGCTATCAAGTACAAGAATCCCTAGGTTTATTTTCATAGCAGTAACTGATCAGCTTGTACTGGGTTCAGCTGGGCTGGGACAAGAGGCTGGGGGAGGGGACAGCTGGGACAGCTGATGTGAATTGACCAAGGAGCTATTCCATCCCATATAATGTCATGCTCACCAGTAAAACTGGGATGGGGGAGTTTTTGCAAAGTAGCCACTACTCAGGGGCTGGCTTGGCATCGGTCTACTTGTTGTAAGTGATGGCTTTTGCATCACTTGTGGGTTTGGGTTCTTTTGTTGTTCCCCAGCCCCCTCCTTTTTTGCCTTTCCAATTCTCCCTCATCCTGCTGGGGAGTTGGGGGAGTGACCAAGAAGGTGGATGGGAGCTTACCTGCCAGCTGGGGTCAACCCACCACACTCATGATCAGCAGGTCTCACAGTTCCTGAATTTCTGATATTACAGAGCCTATGCACAGAATCACTATGTTCAGAGTGTGGTTAAGCCTACCTTACTGCAGGTGGGTTGTTCCCTACCTACAAAGAATCGAGGCAAGGTGAAGTATGGCCAAGAAAAGCCTGCCATGGCTGATTTGCATAGCCTTTTCCTGGAGGTTCCTCTGTAAATCAGTTTCCGAATTACAAGTTTATATGAAAGTAATTATCACCTTTTGTTTGTTCAAGAATATTGTATCAGGATGTGCGGTTGGTAATAGATCTGAAAATATTGGAAGGCGTCTTGCAAGTCAGCAAGGTTTGGAAAGCAGAACTGAATGTGCAAAACGAGATGCATTCTTCAGCCCATGTGTCAATGAAAAATTCCCTAAGAAAGGTAAGTATCTAACAGAATATATTGGATGGGGAAAACTTTTGCTTTATCCATAAAGATATAAAAGCAATTGGATTAAAAGTGCTTCTAGCCAGTAGGACAAAAGTTACTTACCTGAATGTTAGCGGCTCCTGGGGAAAAAGAATTGGTTTAGGACAGGGTCGTGTTTCTAGTGTATTTTAGTAGCTGTCTTTTGTTAGTTAAACAAAATGAGATACAGGATTTCAGTTTTTAATATTACAACTTTTTTTCACATTTCTGAAATTTGAGGGAGTCATCTTTAAATTCAGTGCTGCTTTGATAATTAGGCTTTTTTAGAAGTAATTTTGCCTGTAATGATCATTAAAATCACAAGATTTTATTCTCAAACACTGTGATATTTATTTTAAGGTTCAAAGAATGTGAGCAAGTCAGAAGAAAACTTGCTAACTCCAAAATGTCACAATAAAGTAGTTCACCGAATGTCATGGAGTAGTCCTACTGTTAGAGATTCTCAGGTGATCAGCAGGAATGAGGGAATTCTGCTGGGACACCCTGAAACGGGAATCGGTTCTTCTTTGATATTTGGAAAGCCACCAGTTGTTCCAGATGAATTCAAATCCACAACTGTAAGCAAACAAGACAACAGCTTAGAATTTTTGCTTTGTGAAGAGGAAAGTAATTCAACTGCAGAAACATTACTGAAAGTTAAGCAAGCCTTCTCTGCATCTGGAAGTAATCTTCACAATTTGATAGGTGATACAAAACCTCCTTTCTCAGATGTAGCAGGTGAAACATTAAATGAAACTCTGTGTCTCACAGGGCTCAGTCCAAAGAAAGAATTGTTAGCTGAAGAAGTTTCTGAAAACCTAGCAAATGCAAAATCCAGGGAGCTGTTGCACCAAGTTAATCAATCTTATGCTATTGATAAACAGCAATCAAAAAAAGATGAAATTAAAGTTTTGGAGAAAAGAAACTTCAAAACTTCTATTGAGATTGAACTTCATGTCCCAAAACCAGGTATAAAAAAAGTAACAGAACTTCCTGTGCCTCAAGTACTAGCCAGGGAAGACAAGTTGACAGTTCAGAACAGTTCATCAAAAGATGACTTAAACAAATTAGATTCCTTCGGAAGAAAAGAGGAAATAGAATTAACACACTCACAAACAGCTGAAAACTGTGTGGTAAAATGCTGTAATTTGGAAGAAGATACCACTAAACTTTCTGTGGCAGGACAGCTTCCTACTTTGCAGTTGCCTAAATCACAAAATGAGGTAGGCAACCAATACTTGCAAGCTAAAAATTCTGATAAAACTTTAACTAAAACATCAACTGTTTCTGACCATGGAAAGGTTTCTGACCACATACAGTGGTTTAACAAGCTTTCATTAAATGATCCAAGTTCTGCAAGCAAAACTAAACCACCTCTTAAGTTTCAACGTACTCCTGTTAGACAGTCTGTAAGAAGAATGAATTCCTTATTGGAGGCTAACAGACGATCTGTAAGTTCTCAACTGCTTAAAGCAAGTGATGTTGGTTCACCACTTGTTAAATCTTTGAGCTATGATTCTGCACTATTCTCCTGCACAGAAAAGCCCTCAAAGAATTCTGTGGCTTTGCCACTCAGAAGTGAAAGTACATACGACCAAGTTTCTATATCTTGTAAGCGGCTAGACTTAACATCTAAATCATGTTGCAGGCCATTAAATCCGTCAGACAAGCCTGATGTTTCTGTCAGAACTGCTGGAATCCATGAACAGAAAGCGACTGTTCATCCATCAAAGTCTGTTCTAGAAGATCTAACCAATCATGAAACAGTAAAATCCAGTTTAAAAGTTAATGCAAATATAAATATTCCGGGTGCTGCCCCAGAAAAATCTACAATCACAAGAAGTGCTCCAGGAAAAGAAAGAATTCGTTACAGAGGCTCTCCAAAGAATCCAATATCTAAAGTGAAACTGCTACCAACTGCAAAACCAGTAGACTTATAAGATCAAATATGACGGCTAAATGGGCTTATTGTAACCTGGTTAACCTTTGGAAAATTGAAATTTGTATGATTTTTTTTTTTTTAGCTCTAATTATTTGTGGGTTTTGATTTATTTTAACTGTATGAGTCATGGACTTGTACAAATAACAGTTTGTTTTATGTCAAGGTTTTCTTCATTTACTGAAACTCTTGTAAATGCTAGTCAGTTCATCCAAGTGAATTTGACTTCTAAACCAAAAATAACCAGTTTTTACAAATGTTTGTGTTAGGTCCCGTATTTGATTATCTCAGCTTCTAAAAGCACGCTGCATCTCCCAAAACAATTTTTGCAGTATTTAGGCTAAGTACCAAGTTGGTGGTTTGTTTTTTTTTTTAAAGAAAAAAATCAATTCTCAGACATTTTAAACAAAACTAACAGACATGTGAAAGAAAATGTCTTGATGCTGAGTATTGGTAGTTAAATTTATTTACTACTTAGTTTTAAGTGTATTGTAGCGTTACTTTGATATTTAAGTTGGAGCTCTACACCAGCTCTACTTCTTTTGAGACAATGGTTTTGATTTATGTTGGAGTAAATTTGGAGCATATTTTCCTTGTTGAGTAGGTAAATGAATTCTATTTTGACGTGTACACACACACTGGAGAATTATTAGAACACAGAAAATAAATGTGCAGTTTATTCAAGAAGTGAAAAGTCTTAAAACTTCATGCAGCAATGTCTTCTGCAGTAGGTACCAAGTATTTTCAGTTGTGAGCAGTAAAATGTTTTATCTTAATATGAAAGGAGGGTTTTAACTTATTTTTAGAGCAACAGAATAGTGTTAATTACATGTGCAGAAGCAGGTTTTAGATGCTGATAATGTTGCAAGAGATGAATGTAAGAAGCCATAGTGTGTTAAAAGTTGACTTGCACAAGCAAATGTTTACGTCTTTTGGAATCAAAACTGTTTATGTCTGTCATCAGTTGTAGCATTATTTAAGAGTAAACACTTAAAACTGTTCATTAGCTTTCTGTATGTGCGAATTGCTTATTGGCAAAATGTAAGAGCTGAAAGCACTGGATACTTTTGGTTTTAATAAAACCATTGGTTTAGTCCCTTTTCTGAGCCTGTTCTTCTATAACGACTTAGAAATTTAGATTATGTTGTCATATGCAGACTGCGGACATCAGAAATGAGTAAGTCTGAAAATACTGATGTCAGAAGTGATTCTGTTCTGGCTCTCCTTTTTGTTCATCTTTGATACATGTTGGTGATTCTCACAACTAGCAAAAGGCATGGTGCAATGTAATTTAGCAGGAGTAGGCTTCTAAACTTATTGAGTGACATGTTAATGAAAGGAATAGTTCCGCTTGCTTTCTGTTCCCTGCCTCCTTCCCCACAACCCACCACCTCACTAGCTGAATTGGTTCAGCTCAGCGGTCTGGTGGAAACCTCCAGCCCCCATCAGTCCAGCTGAGCTGCCTCACTCTGTTGCTACATTATTGTTAAGCTCTAACACTAGGCAAAGAGCTGTTAGTGGATCTTAACAGGATTGCTTGGTGATGTGGTTAAGTAGTGGAAGCTTCAGTTTCATGAAATAAGAGAGCCAACGTTAACGGGTCATCACCACCCAAAGAGGAAGCTGCTTCTCCCTACTCTCGGTGATGTGCTCCTACCCTCTGCCTTTAGCTGGTGCTGGCAGATCCCTCAGTAGGCTGAATGTAGGCACGATAGCGCCGTGTTTTGTACCATTTCACTGAGGTAAATAAGACTCAGCAAAGGAACTGCCAGCAGTCATAGCTGATGCAAGGATGTAGGAGATGGAATAGGACAGAAGGAGATACAGGCAATGTCATGAGGAAGAAAATGAGATCTGACTCCTTCTGTAATTGTCACATCAATTTGTGTTTGAAAGAGCAAGACTTGAGATTTTTTTCCTGTTAATATGTACAAAATATTTTGAATGCTAAGGTAGCTTTGACAATGTGTCGTGGATGGAGCAGTAAACTATTTTTGATCATCGATGCAAGGCAGTCTTGAAGCAGTAGACTTAAATGTCAGACAGGGAGATTTTGGTAGGGGCCTGACAAACAAACCCTTAAACACCTGGAAAGATTGTCAAAGAAAGTTCTAGGCTCTGTTTTCAGAGGTTTTACAGAACAGTCTAGGCACACATCCATTTACGTAAAGTTGATCATGTTTTGGAGAAAGATTAGAAACACTAGATGACCAATCCTGCAAGTTAGATATGTATAATGTACTAGACTAGCGAAAAGAGAGACTAATCTACATTTGAAAGTGCAGTTCCTGGATCTGTTGTGGTTTATGGGGTATAATTTCAGAGCTTTTCTGTAGATATCCTAAAATGGAACATGTCACATTCATGTCAGTAGCAGTGAAGACGAGTTACATAAAACAGCCTTTAGAAATTACCGTTTTGCCGAGTGCTATTAAATGATAATTTAGCAAGATCCTTTTATAGTTGTCTTTTTGTTAACCTCGGCTATGGATGAGGTACATAAATTTGTTTAACGGGGAGACCTTTACCTGCAAGCTCTTAGAGGCGGTTGCCATGTTGTTACCTTGTAAACCTGCAGGTAGGTAATACTATCATTCCG
>JANHGO010006014.1:0-22076 GCA_024606505.1 Aquila spilogaster
AGGTAACTGCTGTGGATATGTGAGTCACAGATAACAGTGGAAGCAGTATAACCAGTCAGGACCATTTCTAACGGTTACCTAGTAGCATTTTTTTCAGTGCATGTTTTGTCAAGGCATTTGGCGTTTGAATTTAAAAGTAGGACAATGAGTATGTGAACATTCTCTCTTTATATACTATATACAGGGGACGTCGTTTCTCCCAGAAAATTAGGGGTGATGACATAACTATGTGCAAAACAAGACATGGCATCTCTCTGCACTGTGCAGTGCCAGGGTAAGTCCTGTTGGATGACATGTACATCACACTAGGCTCTTCTAGTTGTGTGTGTTGAATCTGCCCTGGAACAGTAAGGCATAAGATAGGGTATTTATATTCCAGGAACAAAATTCTAGGAGATACTGGCTGAAAGAGAAAGGGAGGAGGAATCTGGACATCAACTTGATAATTTTGCTTTTTGAGAAAAACACTTTCTGCATTCTGGACAAAATTTACAGATGCTTCTCTAATCTCTGTAATTCTGATATCCAGCTCACTCCAAGGAGGAATGTACGGGAAATGATACCAGAAGGACAACTTGACAGCAGTAACCTGAAATAGCTGCGTTTGTCCTTCAGAATAGCAAAGAGCTGTCATAATTGCTACTGTCCAGTGACAAAAGAAATGGCCCACATCAGTTTTGATACCTGGAGAGTGTCTCCCATGCATAAGGAGCATACGGAAGAGCAAGGGGCATGCCATTGATGTAGAAGCATCTTCTTCCACTTCTATATCTACATGTTTCTGTTTGTAATTTCAGACATGCATACCCCTGCCTTATCCTTTCACTTAGTATTTTACTCTTTTGCAACACTAGCCTGTGTTTACCTGTTTCTAGAATTGTGTTTGCTGGGTAGGTTAATATTTTTGTAATAAGCTGTTTGAAGCTTTTGTGCCCTTTGTTTTTTGGTTTGGTTTTTTTTTTTTTTGTCTCTTCTCATCTCTCATAGTATTTTCTACTCACTGAAGTGCTTTGCCATGTACAAAACCCTGGCTTTCTTTTTCAGGAATCTTGCCATCTGTTGAGTACCTTGTACTAGCCTAATGTGTGAAAGTTAGTAAGACTCAGCTCATGTTCTCTTTTCCTCATTTGTTCAGCTTAGAGGCTTGCCATCTTACTCAGAAAGAAAATCAAACTGTATGAACGTTAGGCTTTTTAAGGATAGGTAGAAGAATATCAAATGGGAATAGACCTCAGTCTATAATTGAGACAACAGTGCATTTTCATTTTGCATCTGAATTTTTACTTTCCTTTCTTGGTTCAACAAAAACTCCCTATTTCAAAATACTTGTGGTGTGTATGCTCTAGACGACAACATAATGAGGCCATACAGTTTAGAGTTCACAGTTCAGTTTTTCTCATGTATTTGAATATATTCAAATGTGAGTTAGTTGAGAATCACCAAAATAATGGGTGTACTTAAGTTTACTGTTAAAACTTTTCAACCTCCTCATTAAACAAACAAACAAACAAAACCCAACTGAATATTTTCTTTATTGAAAGTTTTTTTTCCCCTCAAGCTGGTTTAACACTGGTATAAAGTATCTGATCTGGTGAATGTGATGTGTTCTTACCAGGCTCATGTCCCTGCAAAAAAAAGGACCAAAAAGTAAAAACTTACTGCAGTGTTCTCAGTGAATGAAGATTTAATTGCCTTCAAAAGAGTTAGAAAGTCTTTCTGCATATGTTAGGAAAGAGAGGAGACTGCTCAATTGCTATTCAGTATGCTTTCCGTGCAGGCAATCTGAAATTTATAAAAGTGGAGCTTGATTTTGGAACCCAAAATCTTCAGGTCAGAGGATTAGGAAAACAATGGAAAATGCCCTTTGTAAACTTGCTCTCTGAGACAAGAAAAGATTTTTTTGAAGAAGTTGAAAAGAAGAATTCAGAGTGCTGCAAAATGAGGAACTGTTAGTCCTTTGTGCTCAAATGGTTAAAGTCTCCAGTATAGTGAAACACTTCATTAAAATTTTGTCAGCCACACTGAAGTGTTAGCCTTGGACTAACCTAAACAAATGTGATGGATTGGCACGCGAGTATCTTGCAGTGCTACATCTCAACACAATTTCACAGGTTCTCTAATGTCTTTTCTTTTATCCCTGCTGTATTCCTCCTTTGAAGGAAGGTACATATTATTTTGATCATTTAGTTCCTGCATTTTAAAAATTTACTCCTTCACATTTGCGTGGCTACCTGTTTGGAGTTACGGTGGGCCTTTTATTTTTCTGACCATTAAATAAGCCTTGAATTTTAGCTCATCGTATAGTGTAAACTGAAATTTCTCATACTTCTCTGCCTGTTTGACTAGCTTGCTGTTTCACATTTTATTGCTGTTTTATAAATTAGGAAAACCTTGCCCCCCTCTGCTCTGGTGACAACCCACCTGGAGTACTGTGTCCAGTTCTGGAGTCCTCAGCACAGGAAAGACATGGACCTGTTGGAGTGGGTCCAGACGGGGCCACAAAAGAGATCAGAGGGCTGGAACACCTCTTCTATGAAGAAAGGCTGAGAGAGTTTGGATTGTTTGGCCTGGAGAAGGGAAGGCTCCGGGAAGACCTTATTGTGGCCTTTCAATACTTAAAAGGGAAGACGGGGACAAACTTTTTAGTAGGGCCTGTTGCAAAAGGACAAAGGCTAATGGTTTTAAACTAAAAGAGGGTAGATTTAGACTAGATATAAGGAAGACATTTTTTACAATGAGGGTGGTGAAACACTGGAAAAGGTTGCCCAGAGAGGTGGTAGATGCCCCATCCCTGGAGACATTCAAGGTCAGGTTGGACGGGGCTCTGAGCAACCTGATCTAGTTGAGGATGTCCCTGCTCATTGCACAGGGGTTGGACTAGATGACCTTAAAGGTCCCTTCCAGTCCAAACTGATCTATGATTCTATGATAATAGTAGCAGATTTTAAAATGAGATTTGCATATTTCCCTCTGTGTAACTAGAAATGCATTTCCTTGCAGTTTTATCTGCGGGTTTTGTTCAGGGCTCTGTTTGATTCAAAAGTGATTAAATGGGAAATAGACACTACAGTTTTAGAGTTACTCTGCAGGTTTCCCTGCAGCATTTGTACTTGGAGAGTAGGTTCAGATCTGGAGTGGCTGGCTATAGTTGTGGAGAATATGAAATGTGGATTTTCAATGTAGGGCATGAGAAGCCCTGGGTTTCTGGGAGCTGAGATTTATCTGGGGAATTCTGAACTGAAAGGAATATGGATTGAGTGAAATCTACTACTAAATGAATTTTAAGGTGAAGAGATGAGGGATATCTGTATGTCTTTAAGGAATACTATTGTTCTGTCTTGTATTCTGTTTATCTATAATAATCATCTTTTTTTCAGTAAGAGAAACAGGGACCAAAATTGAGAAGACAGGAAGAATAGGAAAGGGTTTTCAGGTTATTGTCATATTAAATTGGGTTATACCTTAAGTTTTTGCTCCATATTTGACTCCAGTGCATATGTGGTTGATAATTTCAGTAATGCTTTATATATGATGAGGCAAGGATGCACCTTTCTCATTGAACTAACAGTGTTAGGATGATGCTTCTTATGTAGTCATTGTATTCGGTTCAGGTACTGTTTTGCTGTGTGCTTATCCTTGCTTTAGCCAGGTTAACTCAGTAGCAAACAGTTGTGTGAAACAAAAGTGTGAATAACTATGGCTGTTAAGAAAATACACGGGAAAAACACTGAAATTTGAATATTACTTGCCTTTTATAGCCTGTGACAATGTCCAAGTTCTTAAAATAATTGTGATTACTACTATTTTTTTCTTTTTTCTCTCTCTTTCAGGAATTCCCCTAATTCCCTTCCACTAACACTTATTCAGGTCTTTCTATCAGTTTATCATCATATAATCTATGGCAAATGGCTATCCTGCACCTTTAATAAATATTGAGGGCACAAAATGAAAAGTAATGTATGATCTCATGGAAAGAATTAAGATTTTTCTGCAGCTAGAAGTTAATCTTTAATATAAACAAAATTATTTAACTGCAAATAAACAGAAGTGAATTGTCAACATTTCTGCCCTCATGCCGCTGACTGAATAGGTTTTTTTGCTTGCTTCTGGGTAGGTTTTCACTTTTCCTTTACTTTTACACTTAGGAACTTAGAAGAAGAGGTTATGGCTCTGAAACTTACATAGTTCTGTATCACTGTTGTGATAACAATGTCATGTTAAAAATGTCAACAGTGTCAATACACCCATAGATAACTGCGTCTATTTATGCCACTGGCCTTTTGAAAGCAATCTTGTTAGAATTGATGTGTATGTCAGTGCTCATTCTTGAAAATGTAGTGATGCACCTGTTCTGAAATTAATTGAAGAGGACATTTCAGTGTTGTGGCAGTCTTGGCAAGTGTTAAATGCATTAATCCTCATGTCCTACTAAAACTTGCATGCTATTTGGATAAAATTCAGCTTAAATTATCACAGCATCGCAGCAACTTCTGGTGGTGGGGTTTTTTTTTTCCCTTTTTTTTTTTTTGGCTGGAATCTGAGCCTTCTTTTAAAGAAATCTGATTGAAAGTCAAGCCTCTTAATGTGTCACCAAAATGAAATTTCCCCACGTTTACCCATAAAGATAATAGTTCAATTTTTAATAGATTTCTGTTTTCCATTAAGGCATGGTTTAAGATAAAGCTAAGTTCAAGTTACAAAAATAATTAATGATAGCTAGAGAAGGCATGTGTAATTTAACTTATCTGTTGGGCTTCAATGTAGCCATGACTGAGAGTTCATGATATTTAAAAAAAAAAAAATCTTAAAGGATACCTAAATTCACTATGCTTTGAAACCTGGAGTTTACCTCTCCTACCACCAACTTATGATAGATTTAAAGAGGCGACTCTAAAAAAAATGACTGCTGGGAATTGAAAAGATTTGTTATCTGCATGGAATTACACCTGATGTTATTATTTAAGTTAAGAAATTTACATACAATCTAAGCAGGAATTCCTAATGTGAATTTAATATCTCAAGGAAGGAATTTATATATGATCTAAACACATATCCCTAATATTAATATCACAAGGTGGATTGAATTGTGAATGACGAACTTCTGTCATAAATACACACAAATATTTCATCTGGACAGTTTACTCATATTACGTTGAAAGTAGTTTATTTTTCATATATCACATACAGGAGTACTTAATTTAAATAAAATGGCATGTGTGTGTGCATGTGTATGGGAGGTTTGAACCATGAAATGGTGGGGAAAACTCCAGAAATAATAGAAAAGAGTGATCTTCTTTAGCAGACACATTTATGCTTCTATTGGAAGTAACTGATCTATCAGGTGTTAAATAATTGCAATGAAAAGGACTGAAATAATCAGTTTTAATGCCTTTATGAGTGTCTACAGTTCCTGGGACTTCAATAGGACATACCAAAAAAACCTGAAGGAAATAATGCACCAAAACAATTTGGGAATGCTCAGAGTATATAATATGGAAAAGTGTTCAGAAAGATTATTTTTCTTAGACCCCATTACAGAAGAGAAGTATTTAGTACCAAGGGTACACCTGTAAGGCTAAGTAGTCTACACTTACACTTTCCCTTAGTGATTCAAATGTTTGCAAGACTGATCATATAAAAATGCAACAACACAGTTTGCAGGAAAAAAAAACAAAGCAAGCAAGGCTTTATGAGCATACAGTAGAGATATTTGAGTAAGTACAATGTTTAGGTGTGGAGCAGAGATATTTGAACCTGCTAATTTTTTTGAGAGGTATTAATGAAGGCTACCTGGTTAGTAAGCTGAGATTGTTGCTTGATGTAACAAGCATGTTCTCTTGCTATGTCCTTTCCTTTTTTTCATACAATTATGTGGTATATTCCCTGGAAAATTGTACTACTTTCGTTAAATATGTGTATCAGTGCTTTTAGTGTTCTAATTTATGGCTGAGCTTCTGAGCCACATAAGCTACAAGTAACTTGGAAATTGCAAGGTAAAATTTATTAATTCAGCATTATGAAAAACAATTTTAAACGGATTAATGCCAGTTAAGATTGTATACAAGTAGGTAGATTTAAACAAAGAGAAATATAACTTGCTTTTATAAATGAAAATGAAGATATTTCAGTCTTACTTGATTTATATTTAGGAGAAAAATACTGTGACTGTTCTACTACTTTCAGCTGTCATTTTTGTCAGTTCTTAATTTACTTCTTTCTAAACAAGTTTACAAATTTATTCATTTAAAATTGAAAGTTGGCGGCTGCTGTTTCTGTTTAACACATGCTTGAAAATGTGCTACTTTTGAAGATTCTTATTTAGGTGAAAGCTTAAGTTAAAGATTTGAATGTATTTACTTTCAGAAATCTATTTCGATTGTCTGCCTAACTAGGTGTTCCAGTGTTCCTATTTTGTAGTTTTAATTTGAAGGTGGAATAAAAAAAACAACCACTGTTATTTGTTTAGTATGGATTTGGGGACTAGTTTGTTTTTATTGAGTAATAGATTACATAAAGTTGTATGTGTATAGTTATATATAGTTGTAGAAAGATTCTTCTCACTTTCTACTAAGTCCTGAGAAGCTATGTGAGTCCTTACGCTGTAAGAGTTCTGGGAACTGAATTTTTACCCTGTGGTTTTGTGTTGAATATTCTAATTACGAAAGCTTACATGATAGGTAGTGGTTGGGATGTGGCAGTTTGAATGAAGCTTTCTGGTAAATTTCTCTTGTTGAGAGGGAATGTCATGTTACAACAGGTTACTAGTGCATTGGCATGTGTAGTAAGGGCAATTGCTTTGAGTGGTGCAGCTTGAATCAAGCGGGAGAGAGATTTTGAATAGATTTTCCCTTACTGTAAAAGTGTACTTCATCAGGGTTGAATTGGCCAGTATCTTCTGTTAACTGTGCTTTCTTTACATAAATATTTCTGGGGACAGTAGAAGTCTTACTGGCTTAACACAGTCATTTTGGATCAAAAGTCTCATTTTCAAGACCTTACTCAGCCTGATTCAGGACAGTATACTCTCTTAGGAGGCCACTCTTCCATTTTAGTGTGGGCTGCTCCATGCCATTTTTCATCGAAGAACTTCAAGGTCAAAGTGCTGAAGAGGAGAAAATTGAAAGACATTTTTCAGAATCAGTGTGTTGTAGTTGTGTTATCATCTTTCTGCATTACTCTTGAGTGATCTGTAGCATTCCTGTGGCATTTTTCACCAGTACATGAAAAGGTCTCGAGAATGTATGATGCTAGTTATATTCTACATCATAATAATAGGTATCAGAGTGGAAAACATAAGTAAAAATACGAAATAATTTGAATTTCAGGTTCTAATTCATTAAGGAAAATCAGTAGTTGCATACTGAATCATATTCACTGGCTAGAAGCTGCAAAGCACAAACGAGAACGGTATCTGCCTAAAGTACAACTGTAGGTCTAAGACAAGGCAGAAGAACATAGACAGCTCAGGTAGTACAAGGAAACATACCAAGGGCATCTATTTATTTATCTAGCTATTTATTTATATGGCATCATTCACAGAATGAGACTCACAGAATGGTTGAGGTTCGAAGGCACCTCTGGATGTCATTTGGTCCAACTCCTTCCTCAAGCAGGGCTACCTAGAGCTGACTGCCCAGGACCATGTCCAGACAGCTTTTGAGTATCTCCAAGGATGGAAACTCCACAACCTCTCTGGGCAACTTGTGCCAGTACTTGGTCACCCTCACGGTAAAAAAGTGTTTCCTGATATTCAGATGGAACCTCCTGTGTTTCAGTCTGTGCCCATTGCCTCTGGCCCTGGCATTGGGCATCACTGAAAAGAGCCTGGCTCTGTCCTCTTTGTACCTTTCCTTCGGGAATTTATATACATTGATAAGATCCCCCCACATATATTGTGAGGATATAAAAACTAACAATGGTATGGCAACAGGGAAGAGTGGGTGAAGTACAGGCGTAAAAATCTGATATCTGTGGCTACAGGTTTGTTGAGAAAATTGTCACATATGCACAAACACAGAGTCACAAAAGGTGCAGTCCCCAGGTGTCAAATTGTCAAGAGGTGCTATCCTTTATTGTGCTCAAAATATTGTTTTATGGGCAAAGAGAAAGTACACTTAACATATCTAAGACAATAATTTATTATTAGTACAATTGAAATCTTAACCTTTTAATCATTATTAGTCCAGATCTAATCATTACAGAAAGTATACTAATACAGTTTGAATTGTTATACACTGACTTTTTAGCACTAGGAAACGGGGTAGAAACTATGCTTACCCTCCCACTGTTCCTCCGGGTGTAAGGTTGGTCTCTTCTGAGTGCTGGTGAATTGTCAGCTACTGGTGTCCTTCACTGGGAAGAATATGACATAGATGGTTTCTTCCCAAGGATACACTTGGGGTCTTTTCTATATGTTTGCTAGTGTGTTTTTACACCTTGCTTTTTTCTTCATTGGTCTGCAGCTCCATGTTAATGTCCAAATTCACTATATATGGTGCCTTTTACATCTGTTGGATATTATTGTTCTCTTTGTTACCCCTGAATAGTGTTTTTGTCCAGCTCCGTGTCCGCATTTCTTTATCTGACTGTTGGTGAGTCTGGGGTTTCTGGTGTCAAGCGTGTGTATCCTGTCTCTTATCATGCCATGCCTATACTTCTCTGTGCTGCAACCACCTCTCAAAGCATCCGTCATCATGCAAGGCCTGTATTTCTTTACACGACATCATTATCTTATTCATAAATATCTCATTCTACATGGAGTAATTGCTTCTTACAACTATCTGTATAAAACTATGTTTGTACCAACAAAAGTAAAACAAATTAGGCATAGTATCCTGATCAATTGGACAAATTGTTGTGGCAGCTAAACCTCATAAAACAAAGTTGCATCCAGGTCAGGAAAGGTTCAGAGCAAGATGAACAAACCTCAGTCCTGAGGCCTTGCAAGCTCAATACAATGCAACAGAAATACAATTTCTGGCCCATTACTAGCTAGGGCAATATGGTGATACAGGACTACCCAGCGTAGATGAGACAAAGTTTGTTTTAGATGTTTAGTACACAAGGGAGGTGGACATGAGTTCCAGTCACCTGTCTAATGAATGTTCATTCAAGTGAATAGAAAATGATTCTGTGTCACTCTAGAATATTAATTTAAGAGAATAGTGAGTTGAATTACTATTCCTTCAGAAAGATTGGTTCTTTTTTCCCTCTCAATTTATCAAATAGTTGTGTATGCTCATTGTTGTCAGGAATAGGTTCTATTACCCTTGAAAAACAAAACTGGTATCTTTGAGTGTGAACTGCTTTCTAGAAAACAGTGAATAAAGGCAATTTTTTAAATAATTTGATTTAGGGAAGAAAACTTAATCAGAAATTGTTGACCTGCATAGTTTGTTCACAATAATTCTACTTACTGAGTGTGGAATCAGAGCAGTTTCTTCCAGTGAAACTATTAGAAGCAGTGGATTTTGGTTTTTTGGCAACAGCCTGTCCCATTTTGTGCAGCAAATAGCATGCCTGCTGAAATTTCTTACCTAAAATGGAATGTAACAATGTCTTCCACAGGAAAATAAGAAATAGTTGTTCTCTTTGAGCGTCTCAGCTGTTTTTCTTATGGGATAGTTGAAGCATTTTGTTACTACTTTGAAGGAGAATGGTAGCATCTGAAGTAATAATGTTTTACATATGTGATTCCTTGTGGATATATTTAATAGTAGAAGAAAAATTGGACTGG
Source organism: Aquila spilogaster (assembly GCA_024606505.1). Lineage (NCBI taxonomy): Eukaryota > Metazoa > Chordata > Aves > Accipitriformes > Accipitridae > Aquila > Aquila spilogaster. The sequence continues at coordinate 9,737 of JANHGO010006014.1, forward strand.
AAATTGAGGTAGTATTAATGATCATGAGCACCAATGATAATCATTTTCTAACTCATCAGGTACGCGCAGTTTGTTTCATATGAAGTTCAGATGTGATTACTCCTACTGAGAAACTTGAAGAAATGTAGTATTACATGCCATCTTTTTATTCAAGAAGGAAGGAGAGAGAGAAGTCTACTTGTAATTTTTGTTCAATAGCTATCTTTTTTTATCTAACAGTTTCTGGCTGAATTGTTTGTACTGTCTTAACTTCCAATCAGGTATTATTCTTACAGCGTGTCTGTAGTAAGGAAAAATGTTACCAAGTATAGTATGGTATTTCCCTTGATGGTCCTTTTTTATAGGTATGCAATATGTTACAGTCTTGTCACTTACTTTGTTGTGGGAAGGGGTGAAGGGTGAATAATGATGGGAATATTTGTTGTGAGTTTGGGGAAGAGGAAAAAATAAAGGTCAACACCAATATGAGAAATTTTTCTCCCATATTACTGTCTTCATCAAAGTGTCAGAACTTGGCTCATCACTTATATAAATCGTTAAAAGAGATGAAATATATAATGAGCCTGGGAAGTCTATTTGAATTTTTCATATATGAACGCAGTAAACTGATCAATAAATTTTATACTTGATATTCGGATTTATCTTCACTAAGTTTATTTATCTGCCACCACTTTTAAAATTAAAGCTATGGTAATTTTAGCAACAGAACTTGAAAAGCAAAATTCAGCAATGTTTGTCCTTGCATAGCTGGCTTTTAGTGGCCAAATTCTGGGGAAAAGGAAACAAAAAGCATACCCTTCCATTCATCTCATTCTTGAGATCATGCTGTTCATTTCCATCAATAGAAACTGTATTATTTTATAGCAATATTCATATGATTTGGTGGTTAAAGTCCACTATGTTTCTAGTGCACTTTTAAGTTTGCAAGAACAACATGCAAATTGGAAATTTTGAACCATTCCAGTTCATAGAGAATCGTTTCTGTCCTTGCCTTCAGGTAAAACTTAAGACAAGAGGAGTAGGTTAATAGAGGGTAATGGATGACATGAGGTGGTTGGATGAGCCTAAAACATACCATCTATTTAAAATGTATGGGTATAAATAGTCACCAGATGGCACTGTGACTGAAATTTAAACAAGACAACCATAAATATAGTCATCTAGATCTTGGAATAAATGTTAGTTTTCTCTGAAGTTGTTATATCAAACAGTGGGATTTGGGTTGGGTTGTTTTTTTTTTGGTGTTGAAATTTAACTGTACCTTTCCTTAGCTTCAGTAGCTAGTGCTGAGGATATGCTGATTTATCCAAGCAAGAACATTTATGTAAATTGAGCCATCCAACTGATACTTGCTAACGATTAATTTTAGATTATCTGATTAAATTGTAATAAATTCAGACAACTTTTGATATTCTGCTTTTACTTCTAAGGGAATACATGCAACAAATTATTTGAGGAAAACAGTCATTCTGATCAGAGTCAAATGCTGTGTGACCAAAGATTTATACTGGAGCAGAGTCATAAAGTAATAGTCATAGTATCGTGTTTAAATTTGTGGCAGAAGTTTACTGGAACTGTTATCGAACCTTTTACCGCCCTTGGAATAAAAGCAATTTTGTAGTAGATATTGAAGTTAAGTGGAACAAAAATTACTTTCTTTTGCACAGAGGTTTCATCTAATTTTTGTTTTATTTGTAAGAATCAGTTATCTAAATGACATTTTAAAAGAATGCTATCAGTCAAGCTATTGCTCATTCTAAAGGCTTGTCTTGTCATGAATTTTTCTGTTTGAAAAAATATCTAACCAGATCTGACATGACTTTCCTTTAGTCCTTAGCATCACACTTTGACTGGTTGAGTAAAAATCTTAGTGGCAGTAATATCACTTGGCAGATATGCAAAAATCCTAGAGAGATAGGGTGTAGTACTGCCAGTATTTACATAAATTTTCAGAAGTTTAGAGTTGTAATGTATGCTCTATGTTCTAATTCCTGTGTGATAAATCTAGAAAAAGATTGGAAGTGTTGGAACTTTAAAGGAGGAACTGATGTGTCCTTGATAGTGGACAAATCTGGGTAGAAGTGTTAATTCTTTTTGCCTTGCAGCCTAAGTTCACTGCCATGATCGAGTTGATACATATGCTTTATGAAAAGAGCAATTCTAATTATCCTGAGAGCTTAATTTCCTTGCCTGAATATTAAAGTCTCATGCTGTGGTATAGTTTACTTTTTCTGTATTTAAGTTTTATATGCCAGATTACATTCTCTTACCAAAAATAAGGCTTTAAGAAGGATACAACTGATAGAAGTTGTTCTTTTTAAATTGTAGTTCATCCTTAAATAATCTTCAAGAAAGATGGAAAGTGTAATATAAGCCTGCTCTAAAACCTGTATTTCATTTTGGCTGGGAGATCCTTTTTCTGTCCTAGGGTCTTGTTTTCACTTGCATTTGCAGGTATACATCAAAGGTCTTGCCTTTACTGCTGAAGAACACAAATTCAGTGCACTTCAAACTTTGTTTAATTTCTCATTTTAAACGTAGGTAATACCTTTTAAAACCCTATTACTCAAACTTAATACACACATATACACTTCTAAAATTAAATTAAATACTTACCTTACACGATATGACTCCAGGCGACAATGTAGGCTGGGTGGTGATTGGCTAGGAAATAGCTTTGCAGGAAAGGACTGGGCAGACAACAGGTGGAACAGGAATCAGCGATGTGTGTGCCTTTTCAGTGAAGGCCGATCTATATTGGGACGTACCAGAAAAAGTGTAGTCAGCAGGCTGAGGGAAGCAATTCTTCCCGTTTGTACAGCACTTGTGAGACCACGTCTGGAGTACTGTGCCCAGTTTTGGGTTCCTTAGTGTAAGAGAGACATGGACATGCTGGAGTGAGTCCAGTGGAGGACCGCCATGCTGGATAGGGCATTGGAGTCCATGACATATGCGGAGAGTTAGGAGAGAGTTGGGTTTCTGCAGTCTTAAGTGGAGATGGCTAAGGGAGTTACATGATGGGAGGGTGTAGAGAGGAGGGATCTGGGCTCATCTTGGCAGTGCACAGTAAAAAAATAATCACAGAATCACAGAATGGCTGAGATTGGAAGGCACATCTGGAGGTCATCTTGTCCAACCCCCTGGCTCAATCAGGGCCACCTAAAGTCAGTTGCCCAGGATCGAGTCTAGGCGACTTTTGAATATCTTTAAGGAGGGAAACTCTACAGCTTCTCTGGGAAACCTGTGCCAGTGCTCAGTCACCCTCACAGTAAAATAGTGTTCCCTGATGTTCAGAGGGAACCTCCTGTGTTTCAGTCTGTGCCCATTGCCTCTTGTCCTGTGCGTGTGGTTTGTGCCCATTACCACTGTCCTGTCACTGGGAACCACCCGAACAATAAGCAGTAGGCACAAGCTGGAATATAAGAAATTGCAGTCGAATATTAGGAAGATTCTTGTTCACAGAGAGGGCACTCAAACACAAAATGGTTGCTCAGAAGTGCTGCAGAATCCCCATCTTCAGAGATGTGTTCAGAATTTGACTCGATGAACCCCTAAACAACCTACTGTAACTTAGCCCTACTTTGGGTAGAGTCGCACCAGATAACCTCCAGAGATTTCTTCTCAGCTAAAGTATTCTATGATATATAACATTATTTACTGTGCAAGCACATGTTTCTTTGTAAAGACCTTCATCATTTGTACGATTTTTTTTGAACGGCCACATTTTCCAGTGTACAGTTGCTTATCAGGAAATTAGCAGTCTGTATTTTTATTTGATAAAGAAATGTAAACATTTCTCTGAACAATAAAGGAAGCTTGCTTGTTTTTCATCAGCTGACCTAACTGGCCACAATGGTATTACTGCAGTGTTATCAACTGTGATCACAAAGATTCTGACTTAAGATGATGAAAATACTAAAAGTAGTGAGCAAAAGGGTTTTTTTTTTGAGAATGCATGTCTGAATTCATGACTACTGAATTTAGAAATCTGTTTTCAGACAGTTTTCCTTTATTCATATTGAATGGTAGTTCATACAGTTGTTAGTAACAACTGTGTAACCATCATCTCCTTGTTTCAGTTATATGGATGTATATTAGAATGAAGCTTACCTCCAGCAGCTCAGACAGATGATTCGTGTGCTGTTGATTGCCATGTGTTCTTTTTTTTTTCCCTTGTAAAATGATTTTTGATTCTGCCCTTGCTTCATGTACTTTGAATTCTAGGCATTACTTCATGTTTTATAGCAGCCTTTTCAAGATTTTTACTGTTGTGCTTTTATTTGTAGTGTTATAGGGAGGAGGGAGGTCAAAAAATGTCATACTGTCTGTCTCCTGTGTGCCACAGATGTTCATTTTCAGCTTCATGCAGAAAAAAATTGAAATTCGCTATGTGTATGTGACAGTGTTTCTGAGGACAAGTGTTCAAATGCAATATTGTCAAGCTATTTTTAGCCAACTGCTGTCCCTACAGTGCTGTTTAAAGATTCAGCTCAGGCTGCTAATAGATATATTTATAACCATTCTGTCAACTGCCACAGCATGAGTGCTGTTACAGATGATAATTCTATTCTTGGAAGCAGTGCCATGGTTACCATTCCCTTAGCTGCTCAAATAGAAGCTATACATCTGTACACACTTAGTAACATTTTAATATGCTAACACGTTTTTACACTGCAAGAAAGAATAAAGCTAGATGTGATATTAAAAGAAATAATACATGCAGAAAAGCACATGAAAGAATTAAAATCAGTGTATTTACTTGTTTAAGAAAATACAATAATTTATTTAGTATTACATATTCTGAAGTCTGGGTGTGAAAAAAACTGTATGACAGTTTTTTACTGCATTTTACTGGCATTTCTTTTTAATGTAAGCAGTTTGACTACTGTTTTTTGTTTCATGTCGGATTGCTAATGTATAGACACTTAAGTATGAGTAGACATGCTTTTGGTACTATACAAAGTTATTATGCTGATGAGGTTTATGTTATGCCTTCTAAGAAATTCAGAATTTTACTAAGTTAGAGATTCATCTACTTAAAGGAGAAATTTGATACGAAAAGTTTCACATGGCTTTACATTTGTGTGTTGTGCTCCAAGCGTGGGTTCATGAGATGCTCTTTCCTTTGGAAATGTGCAGCAGTGGCTTTAGATGACTGCCTGGCATCACAGCAAGCACCTGGGTCTCTTTTGAGGCTGGGTATCATGAAGAAGCCTTGGATACTCCTTCATTTGGGCGTAGGACACAAGTGACCCAAGGTCCTGCAGCTTTCTTAGTCTCTGACTTTTGGGTAAATATTTGCTAAGTGATAATTCAGAGTCTGGGACTCAACTGTTTTATTTGCTTTGTCTAAGTACTGAGGAGGCTTTAAGTAAGTGTGACTGGAGTGAGGACATTAGGTCCCACGTTTGAATAATCTATGTTTCTAGTGACTGCACTGAAACGTGCCTGCAGCATTGCAGCATGCCTAATAAAGAGACTAGAAAAGAGGGTGTAGACCTGCATGGTAGGGGAGCTGTCAGGGCTTTAGAGGTTTTTTATTTTTGTTTTGGTTTTGCTATTACATTTGCAGGGATTTGGACCGTAGGGCCATGAGTAGCAGTAAAAGGCTCTGAATAATGGTGATACAGGTTTTGGGATGATGTGCTATCATCTACCATGCTGGGAAAGAGATGACCTAGTCTAGTTTTACTCTGTTGCTTCTATGGAGTTGGGGAAAGGGCTTCTGTGAATCATGGACAGCAGCGGTTAATTTTTCTTTGCCTTTGAATTCGTTAGGTACAGATCAAAAAAAACCAAACCCTATCTTGACTTTTATACAACTACTGTAATCATAAAAAGATCAAGATGGTTTTTTAGTACATCATCATTGTCGTTGAATGTATCAGTTTTCTACTAGACGTTGATGTGAATTAGAGAGCATGCCTGCCTTAAAAATTGAAAATAAAGAACTTTGGTTTTGTAGGAAGATTTGTGGAAAGATTAATATTTTGAAGAAGATAGCATCAGTACTACTGACTTCTTCAGCTGGTTTTGCACTTGTGTTCAGATCGAGAAAGGAGGAGCAGGAAAAATGTCATACCAGTGATTAACAGTGATTCTAAATTCTGTGAAAAGAAAAAGTAATTGATTGACAGGAGAAAAGTTTTTACATGATATATACCTTAAAGCGTATTACATCTGTGAGATTTGCTACTCTTAATCGTGTAACGCTATCAAAGCTATATTATGTATTACGGTGAAGGTGACTGTGATTAAAACTGCCCGTGTTCCAAAAGTGCTTGGAATAAAAGTATAAGAGAATATGCTGCAAAGTGAAGGGTCTGTAGGGTTGGAATTTCTGAATGGCTGAGTTTTTTTAAATGAGATAGGAATATTGTCACATTAGATTCATTTAGTAGGACAGCAGGAGAACACGTATGAATGGTCAAAAAAGGCTTTATTGGACAATGAAGAACTTGACTGCATTGGTTGTTGTCTTGTCATGCCCAAAATTCTAGATATATATGCCTACATAAATTACTGGAGATTATATATACCTCTCTCTGTGTGTGTATATGTATGCATTTGTACATGTATGCACCTAGTAACAAGTGGGAGAACTTGGTGTTTGGTCCTGGGCACATGTAGAAAAAGAAAGAAAAAATGTCTGAGGATGAAGTTATGGTGAAAACCACAAATTTTTAAAGATGATGCTGGAAAGCATGAAAAAAATGTGTTGGTAAAGAGGAGAACTTTGAAGGATAGAATTACCTTATTGTTGAATAACAATCCATAAATGGCATCCAGATGTGATTTTTGGAAAGATGCAATTTCTTTTGAAGGATATGGTGTTTTTGATATTGAAGGGACAAAAGCAGATTTGATATTGGCAACTCAGGAAGATTCCTGATGACTGGAAAAAAGTTAATGTTGTGCACATCTAAAGGAAAGATAAGGAGGCAGATTCAGGGTTGCATAGGCTGCTCAGCCTCATTTCAGTTTCTGAAAAGATTATGGAGCCTTTTTCAAACATGTGAAAGACAAGAATGTAATTGAGCACAGTAAGTGTGGACTTACCAACCTCAGCTCAAGCTTGACCAACCTGATTGCCTTCTTGGATGAAATGGCTGGTTCTTTGGTGATACTGAGGCTGATATCGTCCATTAGCAACAATCCAGATGGTGAAACAGAATGCATCCTCAGCATATTTGTGGATGATACTGAGTGTTTCGTAGACTTTGTAAGTGGTAGAGATTGAGTCCTGAAGTACCTTGGGAAACTTGAGGTAGGGGCCAATAGGAATGTGAGAAGTTCAGCAAGGAGAAATGCAAAGTTCTTCGATGAAATGATCTTTGTAGTCGCAGTGGATCCCAAGTTTAATATGAGCCAAGAGTGTGTCTTTGCTGGGAGCAAGGGACAGCTGTTTTTGATTCTACATATTATGGAGTATTACGGAGTCCTTTGTGGATGTAAAACAAGTTTGATCATTGTTAAGTTCTCAAACACATTTCATCTACTTCCTCATAACATGCAGAAATCACACTGGTTTTATTACTTAATAATACTGTATTAATAACAGAAGATGTCAAGCATGAGTGCTGTATTCAGTTTCATTGGCCATAAGAGATGGTTGCCAGATCTCCACGTTATCTTAGTGTTTGGCGGAACCAAGCTTTAATTATTCCCTTTTTATTTTCTCCCAAACAACTGAGTTGTTTGAAGCAGTTGTTTCCTCTCTTCCAGAAGTTTTCCCATGGAATTTTTTAGATTCCTGCCAACCTTGCCTTTTATGTGAGACTGCAAAGGAGGTTGTGACAGATTGGTTTGCGGTTTCGTCAATATGCTGCTAATATTCATTTTTACATCTCCCTTTCATGAAACACAGATGGTCAGGTTTTTTAGATGATCAGTGTGTGACTGAAATTGGGTTTTGGCTGAGAGCTTGTTGGCTGAAACTCATCCTAACTGAAGCAGATGACACTGGTTGACTAAGGGGAAAAAATTAGAAGGTAGGAATTTGTTTCTTCAAGAAGGTGTAGCTCCATTTAGTTGTTAAGACATATGATGCTTGGCTTAGATTATTGCTTTTACTTTTGGGGTATGAAGAAAGAAGAGGCATTCAATCATATTTCCCAACGTTCATTTAAAATGCAATTTTCTGCTTTTATTTTACTGACAAGATGCTGGCTTTAGCAGATGATGTCAAATGTCATTTTTGTGGCTTTGTCTTCAGATATATTGAATTCCAGTTACCAAGAGTGTATTTGTGATATGACATGTACCTTTCTCTGTTTAGTGTTCTGCATAGAACACATTATATATAGCCTTTTGGAAAGAGCATTACCTTTCAGAATAGTTTTTATTTCTGTTTGGAGTCCTAAAACCAACTTTGTTTGCATCTGTGTATCTCAGTTTTCTGTTCTCTTGACTGAGAACAGACAGAATTCTTAAGGTATGGTTTGTAGATTGAGTTGCTGTCATTCATCTTCTGCTTGACATATTAGTTTCTTTTCATTTAAGAAATAATAATTTCCATAGCTCAGTTATCAACAAGTGTGTGTGGAAGACAACACTGCTCATATTCACATTGTACTAAGATGTTCTGGTAGACGTAGTTTTTTGTCGCACTTAAACACTTAAATGCCTGCAAGTCTCTCAAGCAAATACCTGGGAGAACCCCTGTATTTGAATTAAAATTTAAGAGAGAGATGAAGTTATATAAAAATCTCTGTAAGCTCTAAATATTGTTTAGTCTTTGAAAACATTACTAACTTCATAAAGGGGTATCCAATTCCATTTAATGGAGCTGTGCAGCAAGAATTCCACCCATGTGTGCATAGAAATCATACATTTGTATGCAACTCTCACTTAAAATTGTTTTATAGTACTTAGAAAAAGTAGAAATTTAATTTGCAAAATATTCCTTGGCAGGCATTGTCTAGTTTCTTTTTCATGATCTCTTTAAAAACTGGTATACAACATGCAAAATTATGAAGAGAACTCTAACTTAAGAAAACTCTTTTTAGTTCAAAATGATGGTTTCCTGTTCTTGTTTATTTAGAGAGATGTCCTATACATCAAAAAATGCAACACTGAGAAATGTTTACTGTAGTTCAGCATTGAATGGAAATTGGAGAGTGCTGTGGGGAACTGAAAGGGAGCAACACAGCTGGGCAGATAGGTTGCAGAGAAGTGACACAGACAGCCATCAAGTGCAAAGGAGTTGTAGTTTGCCTGCTCAGCCGTAGATGGGAAAGCTTCTATTTCATGCTTCCATCAAGTATGAAAGAAATAACAGTTGATGTCCTGTGAATGAAAGAAGGATGTATACTGTGAAGGGGTGAAGTGGCCTCAACTATTCTTTCTCTGGTTTTTTTTTTGGCTGTAGTAGTAAGGGCTTGTACTACTGTGTAGTTTTACATAAGATTAACAGCAGTCGAATTTTTTTATTGTGACTATAACTTGTGTTGGTATCTGGTAGCAAATACGTAACATATATGAATTTGGAAAACTTCCCTTTGTGAAAAATATAGTTCTGGTAGTCGGATTTGCTGGGGTTTTTTCCCTTTCTTTTATTTTTTTGTTTGTTTTGGGTTTTTTTATTTCTTTTACACAAAATATCAATGGTTAGAGAAGACCATTGTTTTTGTCTTTCAGAAAGTGTCTGTAAAGAAATTTTTAAATTTTTTTATCATTATTCCATAATCTGAAGAATCATAGACTAGTATTTGTATTTATCATGGCCCTGCCTTTAAATCTTGACCATAACTGTCTTCCCAAGGGATCAAGTCCTGTAATTCCTGAATGCTGTGGAGCAAGTTAAAACACCTAATACCCAGTCTTTGGAAAAGAGTAAGGAGGAACATGATTCTCACCCTGCAGATATGGGCCATGCTCGTGGATGTTCTGCCTAGTATCACAAAGGCCTTTCTCTTTGTCCTGGTCTGGTAAAGAAGATTGATGGATTATTAGGTCAGATTTCTTTGAGGTCACAAGTTAACTTAATGGCTTTCTCAAAATTTTTTTCTGTACATCCTCTGATAGTGACATTTAAATTTTGACATCCACATCCTCTCTTCTAGAAACCTTGAATTCCCTGCTACATTTATTTTCTAGCAGAACTTGGCACTGTTATATTGCAAGAGAAATCCTGCAAATGATTGGTTATCCCACTGTCCCATTCCTCATAGTTTCAAGGATCCATCATTAGCAAGTTCTTGTTTGTCTGAAAATTTGTGGCCAGCTCAGCATCTATCTGCTCTATCGATATTTAAGAGAAGATAATTGCAGCTAGACTCCTTGTAAGGACTCATCGTGTTTTTTAGACTGTCAGTTTTAGGATCATTAGTGGTAGCACTGCTGATGAAAGCTGAATGCTCCATTATGAGAAAAAGGAGTAAGCTTCTTCAGAAAGCTCTGAGTCATAAGTATAAAGAACTAATTTTTATAGCCTTAACGTAAGGACATCCATCTTTTTTCTTGATAAAAGAGCAGCCAAGAATACTCTATGTATTCAAAAGTGCTGTGTAAGCAGATCAGTGCAAAAAGTATTTGTTTTACCAAGGTAAAAGTAATTTATTTGACATACAGCAACAGTACTTTTTTTAAGCAGACGGAAGTTTCTACAAGGTTAGAGAAAGTAGGCCTGTCCAACATCTGTGACAAAAAATTATCCCTTTCATACTCCAGAAATCTCCTGGATTTCCTGTGTCCCGCCATGTTACCTTCCTTGTGGATGCTGAAAGTTTTTTGTTCTCCATTAGAAGAAGGACTGCAATTAGAAGATGTCTTTGATTTGTTTAAATAAGGCTTTGTCCACTTCTTGGTCAGGCAGTCTGTATTAAAATGTCCAGCGTAATATTCTCTTGCTGGTCTCGCCTTTGATCCTGGCTGGTCATTCTTTCTGTAGCAGAGCTCCATGTATTTGAGCCTTCGTATTCAAGTTTTTTCTCTCCATCTTGTCTATTCTGCATTTCTTTCTCAGGGTGCCTGTTTTCATTTATTGCAACACTCTGGTTGTGTGAGCTATCCCACTAAGTCTCTGGAATCCCAAATACATTGCAAGTCTATTTATTGCTAGGCACAGACTTGTAATTCCTTCTGCTTGTTTCCCAAGATGTGTACATTTGTCTACAGACACTTGTTACCGGCCCCTGGTTGCACTGCTTTCTCAAGGGCAGTGCAAAAGCGTCTTTTGGTACCCTATTCCATGCTTGTTTTTCATCTACCATCCTGTCATCCACTTCTCTTCAGGCTTTGGTTTCTATCCTGCAGTGAAGCTAGCTTAGAAGCATTCCTCACTGGGGAAGAGAGTTTGTTCGCAAAGATGTGCTTGCCCTGCTTCATCAGGTAGATCCTGTGTCTGTGAAGTTCTTGTTCCTCTGAGATGTCCTATGGCCATAGAAGCCACAGTCCAGCTGCCAAAACCAGCCGTGCTGCCAGATGGTGATCTGCTGGATACATCCACTTCTGCCAGTGTGTCTGTCCTCCTGAGTGGCAGGGTCCAGGGGAAGTGAAGTCCTGCAGTTGCCAGTGATCTACCCATACAGGTATGGGGAATGGATTGTGAAGTAAATGAGACTAATCTCGGTTATCTTGAGATCCTCTCATCAAACCCTGTTCTAATGAATGTTTCGAAAGCAGTACTAGGAAAATGGGATGACAAAGTTGTCTCTAAGTCTCCCTTTGTAGCATCATTTGTGCCCACAGGAGCGAGAAGTGGAGGGTTGTTGCATTAAAGGGTAAAGACGTTTGGCAGAAAATAAACCCCCTTGCATTCCAGCTTGTCCTCAGATATCAGAGGGGCTGGGGACGGCTAGGCTTAGATTCTGAGTGGAGTTCAATTCAGCACTGTAAGTCTGGTCGCGTTCAATATATTGAACTACCATGATTACAGATGCACTAATCGTGCACTGTACTTTCAATTTAGTCACGTTCAATGAACTATCATGGCCAGACTTCTGGAGTTTGATCGCGTTCGATGAACTATCATGGCTAGATTTTAATGAATAGTACCGTTTATTAAAGCAACAGTAGAGGTTCTTTTGGATTGCCAGTGATAAATTCACTGTCTGCAAAGCATGTGCAAATAATAATACAGTCAACTACAAGCACGCTAAATTATGGAAAAACTTTATAGAGATTTCTAAGTTTCCTGGGGAAGCACTCTTTATAACCGAGGGTTCGAATCTTACCCAATAGGCGTCCCTATGGGGGGGAAGAGAGGTTCAGCCTGTCGACTGATCCCAGAAGTCAGCGATGTCCTCCCAAGTTGTCTATGGTGGTGTCTTCCCTAGCATTCCTCCTCTCTTAAGCCCTTTTATATTTTCTTATTTTTAGGTGGAGCTTGAGTGACTCT
>JANHGO010006015.1:0-21307 GCA_024606505.1 Aquila spilogaster
GGGTCAGGGAGACCTCAGACTTCTCCGTAGGCGTGGGGAGGGCAGGAACTCTGAGGGGGAGAAAAGAAGTGGGATCGCTGCAGTGTTTTGGGGTGCTCGGTGGAGCGGGCCAGGCTGCATCAGCCCACCGTGCCCCCAGCACCTTCCCAAACCTGCCCCACCTGCATCAGGATCAGACAGGAGAAAGGTGCGTGAATGCCAAAAGTTCTGGCCCCTCTGCTCTCATATGGCCCTCTGAGTGCCAGGTACCAAGTCCCCGCTGAGTTCTGCCAGCCCCCTTGTGATGGTGGCACCCCCGGCCACTGACATTGGCAGACACATCTGCTCAGTCTCCGCTGAAAGCCAGGCTGCCAGAGGTTCCTGTGTCCTGCCCACACCTTTCAGAGCACTTCCCTATTGCAATGGTTCCCACTGATAAGCGCTGCCCTCCTCCCTTCGTGCCCTATGCCAACTCCTCCCTACATCATGCTGAAGTTGCTTGCAGTTCAACATGAGGAAGGAGTGGCTGGGTCCAAAACTAATCTGGAGCAAAGAGAAAAGGCTCAATGTGGGTGCATTTTATTTAAGATCAAAAGCACAATGGTGTGAGATTGTATTACGCTCTCCACGGGAGCTGTGTTTTTCTACTTCTACAATAGGATTAAGGTGTTCAGTGGAAAAGAGAATTACAAAAAAAAAAGAAAAGAAAAGGCCCATTGGCCCGATACCAGCTCGATTTGAGGTTTCCTTAAATTAGGAGGATGTTTCAGCCCTTGAGGAGTCTATCATCCCATTTCAAACCACTTTTAAAAACAGTAATTGTGAATGCCAATAATCCTTTTTTTCCCCTTCGCTATTTATTGTTGAAGAAACATTCTGCTGTTCATTTTCTTTTTTAAATAAAGGAAGGATGTTACCATCTCTGTATTGACTCATTTCAAAATTGTCAGTCAACCAAATGCTTTTCAGTAGAACCCAACGACATACCCTTATTTAGCCGTGTATAGCTGAGAACGCAAGATGTTGAATGTTAATACACACGGGTTGGACACAGCTGGGAGCACAGCTTCAAGCAACTATTCCACCCTGAGTAACTGCAGAAAGCACAAAAGAACATTTTCGGCGTGACTTACCCAACGAGAGGCAGCTACTGTACAAAGGCTGCTATGTATTGTCAATTGGAAATCTGCACAGCTCCAGCTAACTTCTGCTTTCCAAACGCCAGGGAAGCACAGCTGGAGTCTGGTCCTGTTCTAGCTGAACTCATGGAACGCAGCCGTGTTGAAATAACAGGTATCGCCTGTCTGTACAACAAGCAGTGTGCACCGATAAATCAATTTGTGCCTGCTTAGTGATGGTGGTTTGTACTCAGGTCCCCTTTCACTAACTTGCCCCCAACACCTGTACTTGGAAGGTTATCAATTATACCTTTAGTTCTGACTCCACAAGGTAAAAACACAGAGGTAGATCTCTGCTTGTGCTGAGCTATCTCCAGTTCCTCCTGGCTCCAACCCTTTGAAACCATTCTCTCTGAGCTGCCGCATGTGCCTTCAGGCCTCATCCTCCTAGAAAACTCAGACAGTTCCCACGTTCTCACACACTGAGTCTAAGCACAGTCATTTTCACAAGAGCTGATGTAAACTGCAACTTTTCTCCTATGGAAATTGTATATCACCACCATTCAGATGTATACATGACCGCTCCAAAGCCCAAGTCCTATAAAACAATGTTATCCTTGTGCCAAGTTAATTAAATTGTTGAGCAACTGTGATAACCGTGAAGCCCTATCAAAATGAATAAACCACTTAGGAACTTAAAAATATCTGTTTCCATATCTGTGTGTGTCAGCCCTAGAACATCCTTCTGTGGCCCTAATCAAAGCATCGCTGTTATCTTTGACATTTGGGGTGGTTTATCTGCTCTCCATACCACAGTCAGGGTGTTACCTGCACTGATTTCCGCCAGAAGGAAGAGCTTCTGCCAGTTACATGGAAGCAATCTGCTTCTCTGCAGATCCTGACTCCTTTCCCCAAGAGGCAATGGAGAGTACCAGCTACGATATTTCAAAAAGACATCTAGGTAATTTCCCAGGGAACATGAAGGGTGCTGTTGTGGTGTCCCTCCATGGGGCTCCATACGTTTTCTGGTCAGCCGGTTTCTCAAACTAAATGATGGATTTGTGCTTCAGCCAATTGTCTTAAATGCAGTTTGGATACCACATTACCAACTAAATAAGGAATATGTTGATTTTTGGTCGAAGGTGGATACAAAATCCAAAAGAAACAGGAAATGTTGATTAAGTTAAGTGCTGATTAGGTCTTCTGTAATTTAAACTGCAGCAGGTACACAAAATAAAAAGAAAAAAGGAAGGCAGTCGGACAAGGCACTTGCTTTTAGTTGTCCATGCTGAGCAAAAATTAAATGTTATAAGAATTCTATTTCAAAAAGAGAGGAGTTGCCCAAGCAACCCTCATTCTACCATCAGTAACTTAGATTTCAGTGAGATCACTCACATATATAAAAATAAGCATAATCTCTCAGGACACACTGATGAATAAAGGCGGTCACAAGGATGGATTTAAGAAGCAGGCTGGAACTTCATTAACACAATATTCTCACATGTCAAGCAGTTAACTGGGTCTGGTGCAGGGATTACAGAGCTACAGTTCAGGGCAGATCCTTGCGAATCCCTCCTGAATGAGCTCACATCTCAACCTTTCCCCCAGAATAGAATAGGAAGGGGGACCTAAACCACCAAATATTTCATTTAGATTTGCTTCTTTCCTAGTCACAAACACAGTTGCAAAGTACCTGATTTCTTATCACAACTTTAGTTTTGTTTCATGCTGGAAATTATCTCAATTTTTCCTTAAATTCCAACAGATTAATAAATGTATATAGCATCATATATTCAACTTCCAAACCCATCAAATATTCCATTTCCAAACCCAACTTTTCAGCCTACCTGTGCCTCCATGGTCCTACAAAGACCAGGAAAGCATCCTATGCCTCCTCCAACCACAGCAGAATAGAAAATTAGACCTTTCTTGGCACTGCAACCAAGTAATAGCATCCCTAGACCATAGTTTCTATGCTGTGGTGGAAAGGGAGAAGAAATACCGTACCCTAAGGCACAGAGATCCCCACACCCCCAGCTTCACCTCCATGCCTACCAAAGCCAGAGAACCAGCCCAGGATCCCAGATGGCATTCTCACACGTACGTACTCCAGCTGCCCTCTTTCTTCCACAGCTGTTTTCCTCACCACGAGGTTAATTAATAGTGTTTTCCATTGAGCTTCCACTGGATATGGAGGAAGCTAATGCAGGATGAGAAACCATGTGGCAACGCTTACTGATGTCTGGCAACCACTAGGAATGTGCCTTGTGCAGCTCAGGGGGTCACTTAGTACTACTCAGCCAGGGCAGACCATTAGGGCAATGCAAGTGTGGTATTTGCTGTGCCCTAAGTAATCCAGGTATGTCAGTGCTGAGCAGCATTGTGCATGGCATACACGAAGAATTCAAGTACTGTGACATGGAGTCTTCAAGGTGGTTAGCATTTTGGAGTTGAGGAAAGCTCTCCAAGTTGAGGAAACTGTGGTACCTCAGGTGGCACAGAGTTTTCCAAGAGCAGATGTACTTGGCTTTTTTAAACCTAGTCTCATTTTCTGAAACTGATGATCAACTGAAGAAAGGAGGTAATCAGAGTCATCTGCGGCTTCTGAAAATAGAGGCCAATTCCTGTAAGGAAGATTTAGCAGGACTGAGTGCTTAGTGTCTTCTCATTAGCGCAGGAACAGGAATTTATATATACTGTTTTATTAAGATTCGTATCTCTACAGTTCTTCTTATATGAAAACAAAAGAAAAAATGCTGTAAAAGGACAGAAGAATGACTCAATTTCCAGTTACTGCCAAAAGTCACTAATTTTGAACATAATCAACCTTTGTGCTGCAAGATAGAGGGCTTTTTTTTCTCTATTAATGTGCAGTAATTAATAGTAAAATAAATCTGAAAAACATGGTGTGATCCTTTTTAAAAGCAGCACAGTTGCCATAGGTTTATCATCCAGCATGTAAATAGTACCCTCGAGAAAAGCAAACAAATATAAAAATAAAATAAAATAAAATAATAAAATAAAATAAAATAAAATAAAATAAAATAAAATAAAATAAAATAAAATAAGGAAATGGCAAATTCCCCAGCCAAAGGTACTGCTCCATACAAGAAAGTTCATTCTGTTAATCTGTGATGATTGGTTGAAGAATCTTAGAGCACATACCATTTTGTTACAACATTTTTAATGCAAAGCTGTTTTCTTGCACACCAATCCTTCATAGAGTAACACAGCTTCTGATATTACTGAATTACTATCATAAAAACAAAGAGGAGAGGAGGCTGAAAAGCAATGAGATGTCATTTGTATTTGGAACAGGGCAATCGTTGATTTAAAATTGCTGTTGAAACTCCTATTCTGAAATGATTACTAGGTTAGGAAAACAACACTTTAAACCAACAAGCAACATCTGAATTTCTGGAGAAAGGCTCAGGTTTAGTACTTGTCATAAGCTACGTTTTGACTGTAAGCCCTGCACATTTTTAAATGTGTGCACGTTCTGTTGCTCTCGAACTATCCTACAGTAATGCTCACGAGGTTACTGTCCAGGAGGCTCCAGTACTCCTCTATATTTTACCATTAAAGAGGACAAACAGTTGTACAATTCCATAGAAATAAAATTCTTACAGGAACTTGAAGCTTGTCTTACCTCACATGCAATGAAGGATAAGCAGTGAAAAATATTTCATATTCTGGCTTTACAATGTGTAGGCATTCAGGCTGCTCACTACAAATGACTGCACAAGGTGAGAGGCACGGGAGAATCAGGCCCCAAAGATTTTCTATACTGGATCAGATCGCTGGTGCATTAAGTGTGTCACCTCACAGCTGGATGCTCCAAAATGAACCTAGCTACCTGGGTAGTACTGTAGGAACTGCTCTGGTAGTCAGCTTGCATCCAGGAGAGGAGACTGGTTTTTGTCTTTCGTTTTCTTACTATGTCTAATCAGAACTGTCCTCAGCTGCGATCAAATGGTTCAGACTTCCTCACCATTTCAACAAGAGTGTCTGACTGGTTGGGGAACAGGTTGTAGAAGGTGGCATTAGAGATTACAAATAATGGCACGAGAAACAATCAAACAAACAAAAACATTACTTTCTGACTGTTTTCATACACTTCTGTGGTACAAGCAAATAGTCCACAATATAAGAAACACATGATAATTATGCCGTAATTTACATCGTGGCATTTTACACTGCAGAGCTACTCTGTGGAACTTAACAGCTTTTATAATGATCCGTTTAAGTCAGAAATGCAACATAATGTACATAAACAATAATTATATACAATATGCAAATGCCGTCTAGCTATAGGGAGTGCCAGATATCAGCAACACAAGGTAGCAAAAACATATAAACATACAAAGCTATCCAAATCATTTAGAGGTTTCCCATACTGAACCTCAATGAGAATCAGAGCACAGCTAATCAAATCAAAGGCACAGATATTCGTAAAACATTTCAACATTCTAATTTTAGCATCAAAAACATCTGAACCCTTCTGAGAGCAAAACTTTCAGTGCACACGTTGAAAATATAGATCCCAATTGTCACATAGCTGATGCAACTGTTCAAAAGCAATTACATACCTGCTATCTGACTGAAAGCAAAGGCACTTCTACGTGTCCCTAAATAACTCCAGTCAAAAAAAAAAAAGAAACCAACCACCCACAAACAAAACGTACATGCAAACAGTCACAAAAATATCCGTACACTATCGTATATCTTTTATTAAGAAAAAAAGGTTAGTTCCAGCAATATTTTTCACCATATGCCGTATGACTGGTGGTCTTGCTTCCAGCACGCAGAAGCTTTCAAGGAGAGCACGTGTCCCACCAGCCATTCACTCTTAGCCATTCTAACACTTAGGTCTCGACTGCAGGTCTACTGTTAAAAAAACTAAGGTCAGTCAGGAAAGCATTATTTTTTGTCCTTTTTTGATTCCCCTATATCTCCAATAATAATGAAGTAAAGAGGAAAAGAAACCAACACCCTATTTCCAAAAATGTTTATGTGAAAAACTGTTATTGACAACCTGACAATTTCACTACTGAAAAACACAGCTCTTGTTTTGGATTGGTTTAAATGAACTTATTTTATCTTCAGATTGCGTAATTGAAACGGCTGACAGGGAAGGTGAGGAGTTAGTTCTTTTATTTATTTATTTATTTATTTATTTTTACTGACTTCAAAACCAACTGAAGAGTTTGGGAAAAGCAGAAGGATTTCTGTTTGGAAGAAGGTCTGCAAAAATCTACTCCTTCAAGCCAGAAGCAGTGCTGGTATTTGTGAACCCAAAGCTGGGATTAGAAACCAGGCTTGTAGACAAAGAGAAAATCCAAGAGTTTTTAGCAAGGACTCTCCAAACATAATATTGCTGTAGTCCTTCCCACCCAGAATCCAGCTGTTTATGTCTAGAATATTCTTTTCTCTTTCTTAAATGAGATACTTTAATAGCAAAGGCCTTCAAAGGACCATAGATTCATTAAATCATTAAGGCTGGAAAAGACCGCTAAGATCAAATCCAACCATCAGTTCCTCCCCACCATGCCTACTTGAAGAACTGTAGAATCACTAAAGTTGGAAAAGACCTCTAAGATCAACTAGTACAACCATCAACCCATCCCCAGCATGCCAACTAAGCATGTCCCTCAGTGTCACATCTCTACCTTTCTTGAACACCTCCAGGAACAGTGACTCCACCACCTCCCCGGGCAGTGTGTTCCAATGCATCACCACTCTGAGATTTTTTTCCTAGTATCTAACCTGATACTGAACCTGAATTGACTTACCTCCAGCATAAAACCCCAGCTATCACCCAGGGGGTTCTCAGGCACCCACTGCTGATTATTTAAATTTCCTCCTGGAGCAAGAAGGCTTTCAAAGACAAAGGTGACTGTGAGATAAGCAGCAGCCATAGGGAAGCAGAGACTGACTTTTAATGGGGGAAAAAAAAGGGGCAGACAAAATCCCTGGAACAAGAGGAAATGGTCTCAGTAGTAGGCTTGGGGGAGCCCCAAACAGGCTCAACCTTAAAACAGCAAATTTTCACTCTACTTGTGATAGTTAGAATCTTACCAACCTTTGGGGGCTTTGAAAGGCTCAGGGCTTTCAGGATAATTAAATAATTAATATTTAGTTTATTGCAGGTTACTGTGTTTTACTCAGAAACAGTCAGCATCTCTTGAAGCATTCAGGAGCTGGAAGCGCTATCTTTTCCTATTTCTGTTCCCTTTGTTCAGAGTTACAATCTATTTAGTTGCTGAATTGTTGGAATGACACTGAAAGCTAATCACCCTTCCTACTCTCATGTTACCTTCCACTACAACCTGTTTACCCTCCTCACCCACTGTTTTCCTAAAAAGCATCTCACTGCTAAGTGGCAGGATTACCATTTCAGTGGTGACACAGCTCATCAGAGAAGAATGCACACAGATGAACGTTATTTTTGCAGGGAGAGGTACGATGGGTTTTGGATGGTAGGCACAATCCTGCTTGTTACTGTAATTCACCAGCTCATATCTTCGCTGTCTTGGCCTAATCGATTCCCTGATGATCAGTTCCCAACCACTGCTTGTGTGTGCATGCGTGAGTGTATCAGCAACAAGCGTGCAACAGAGTGCTTGCATTCCCCCTGTTCTGGGAAGCATGTGAGCATCCTATGACTGAAAATATGCTCCCTGCATAATCCTGAGATTAGCAAATATCTGGTAAAAGATGTCAGACAGAAATGGGAGGAGAGAAAGTGCTTAAGTTAAGCACAGAGGAAAACCCAACATATGAAACTAACCAGTTCAGGATTTGTGCCCACTTCCGGATGCATCTCTATCACTGATTCCTATGTGACCTGGAGAGAGACTTGTCAGCTCCTCCGACTTCAACATCCCTGCTTTGAAAAAGGAGAACAGAAGTAGGTGAAGCTATTTTAAAGATCCTTGGCTGGTTAGCAAATGTGCTGTATGAGTGCCAATTGATTATAATCATCTTATGGCAGATAGGGGAGAGAAGGACAACAGATCAGAAAATATGCTCCTCTCAAACTGTAGCGTTCATGAAAAATGTCAGTGGTTGAAAATGATTATCATTCTGGCAGCTGTGATCAGTGGGGTCTGAGGCAAAGCAGCTAGAAGTGCTGATGGAACTTCCCCAGGTACTGTGCTGGTCACTGGTATTTGTAATGCTGGGAGGGAGCAGTTCTCCCAAGAGGCCTGTTCAGGAGGCTGCTGGGGGCAAGTGGAAATGCCACGTGTCTGCAGTCAGAGCGGTCACCTGGCAGGGTGGCAGCTGGGCTTTCCATGTGCTTGTGCATCTCCTAACTTGTTCCACGTGCTTGGTGCAACTGAGAAGCTTCTAGATGGGAAGAGGTGGTGGCTGCTGGAGACAGCACACAGGCAAATTGTACCCACTAGAAACTCAGTCCGTAGGTCAAGTCCTTGTATCTCTGACTGAGAGACAAAGTGTAGCTGTCTGGTTTCTTTTTTTAATGAAAGGTTCATAAGCTTCGAGGTTACGAAGGAACGTAAGCACACACTTAATCATGTGGTATTTTGCTTTATTGTTAATGCACCTTTTTTGACAAAACCAACTAAAATGTCTGTAAAAGAACAGCCAAGGGGCTTTAAGGTTCAGGTACTGTTAAAATAATTTTAGTTAAACTGTGTGTTTCCATGTGGGAGCAGCCACTGAATACTTCTATCCATACAATGAAACCTACTATTAGAGCTGCCCAGAGCAGCCTTCATTGATTCCCGAAGAGAAAACAACCTGTTACAGAACTTGAACTGAAGATATGATCGAAATCACAAACCTGGATACAGTCCTATGAAAAGCGGGGCTCTGTGGGTATTATCGCTGTTTGGGTTGGTTTGATTTCTGGAGGCAAGCCAGTTCACTACTGAGGTTCTTATGTCTACATGAAGAGAGAAAATCGTTTCTACTCAGTACAGCTATCCGTCTGCTGTCTGTAAGTCCAGATGGTTTACTGATGTCTAACTGGACAAATCTTTCTCTTTGCGATTAACCATATTTTTGGTTGGAGGCAGAGAGGAGGAATGCAAGCAGAAGCAACCAAGAGAAAACACGAGAAAAAGCCTCAAACCGTGCACACAAAGCATTTCCCAGAAGGGATGCCGCTGCCTCCTCCCCAGCCCATTGCTCTGTTGCACCTTGCTCAGCCTCCCCAGTTTGGGAAGCGAGGGCTGCGTGGCATATGTGTGGGACTCACTGCTGCCACTGTGTTAGCTTGGCGCACCCTCCCCTGGGTACCTGGCAACACACCAGAAGCCATTCTAGTCTGTAGCAAAGATTTTTTTTCTCCATGATGTTTTGAATCCTTTCTTCAAGCCTTTGTCAGCTGCACTTGGAAGAACTCCAGGCAGCCCAGAAGACAAAACAATGTAATAATTCAAAAAAACACAGTTCATTTGTGTGCCAATAAGGGTTTGTGTACACATTCCATGAAGGTACGGGGTGGTTTCTTTCAATGCAGTACTGCTTTTCTCCCATCTTGCCTCGCTTCTTTGCAATAAGGTGTAACCGAGATCATCATCCACACTGGTTATGTAAAACACAGCATCCCTGAATTCATTATTAGCAGGGCAAGGAAAAGAATCAAAAAGTCAAGAAAGGATGTTGAACATGCACATACTGGAAGCTCAGTATACCTCCATTTACGTATGTGCATAAAGAATGCTATATTTACAGACAAAAGTATAGAAATGCACAAGATTGTTGAATCCTGTGTTGTTAATATGTATAATTCTGGTTTGCTGTCTAGCTGAAGTGCTCATGGCTGGAAATTCCCATTGTCACAACTGTCTGGGCCCCAGTGATCCCCTTCCTCAATCAAGTTGCTCTCTGCAGAAATAAATTACTCCATATCATTTTCTTAAAAGATTATTAAAAGACTTCCTCATAGCATTCAGGTTGCCAATTTGCACTGGGAGGCAAATACAAGGTGGCAAAGTAATTAGCACCTCAGAAATCTAACAGATTAGAAATGAGTATTTCTGTCTCAATTTGAACCCACTCAGACACAATGGATCTGTAAATTCAACTCCAGCTTGGAAGTTGTTGGGGATGGGTTCTGCTGAGAATTAAGGACGATCAGAAAAGATGGAGAAAGCCTCGCAATGAAAGGCAAAACACAGAGCAGAACAGAAAGCCGAGAGAGTGAAAAATCTTGAAGATGAGATGGAAGCTAGAGATAGAAATCCTTTAGAAATCTTTTTTCCTTGAAGATGAGCTACTACAAATTAAATCTCATTGCATAGAAGAGAGGCTTTACATTACCCAGGAAAATACCACAAGACACGGCAATTATTTTAACCTCGTAAATATTTCACAAAGGACCTGATTCTGCTAAGTAGTTGTCTGGGTAGTATTACCGCCGCACAGAGCCCCAAAGGTATGGGGGGAGTCCATGCTGCGTGAGTCTATACTGTACTCTACTGTACCCCACCCAGACAAGGGAGATGGAAAAAGCAAAACGAATACAGTCCACCCCAGAGGCCTCAAAACATAGAGCCACAAGTGTTCACACCTCTGCTGCTGGAGATTAGACTGTCCACACCCCCAAAATTCAGAAAGTTAGCGGGAATGGGTAAAATAGGAAATAAAACTTTGCATAGCAGTTTTCCCCCACTCTCTTCGGTAGTCTCCCATCAGCACAGCTCCCCCGCCTTGAACGCAGTTATTTCAGTTATTTCCAATTTGCCATACGAGAGTAGAGGCAATCAGGAGAGTTCATGTGTTCACGTGCACTTGTACACATGCGTGCATCGATATATCATACATAATTTCTCAAAGTAAATATGTAGTGATTAATTTAATATAAGGAATAATTGCAAACAGCATAGTGGGTCATGGGTGACAAATCTAATCATTTACTGAGAGTAATGTATGCAGAAATAAACAAGATATAGCTTATAAGCAGTGTGTGGGAAGTTAGCTATGATTCAGGCAAGTGTTCGGATTTCTTTTTTGTGGACAGAAGGTTGCAAATTCAAGCACTTAACAGACACCTCTCTAATTTCCTTGTAATTAAAGATTTCTTTAATGGTTATTAAGGTCTCGAGTCCTAGTGCTGCCAGCTCATTATTGTATTTATGAGGTAACTATCAGCTAAAAAATATAGGTGGGCAAGAGGCAGCTCCATCTTATCCGGGGTTGTCGTAGAGCTCGGACTCAGAACGCGTAACCCCCTCTAGTGGGAAAAGGGAAAAACTGTGCCTCAAAAGAATTGGCCACGGTGAGCCACGGGCTTCCCCGTTCCCTTTGTGCCTGATAAATGAAGATGTCCTTGATCGCGCATCCCTCTGAGTGCCCCGCACTGGAAGAGATGCAGTGTCGTTGATCTTTTTGCTGCGGGAGGCAGGAAAGCGCTCGTAACAGAACACAGTGAAATGAAGGAAATCAGGTTTGGGCCAAGCATCCTGTTTCACTCCAACAAGAACACAATTCAGCTGTGCCACCCTAAGAAGTTTCCTTTCAATAAACAGCCACTTCAGTTAGGAAGTTCTTTAGAAAGCGGGCTCTGAAACAACATAATTAACAGAAAGAAAAGAACAGATGACAGGTACAAGCTTAGCCTACCCTTCTGTTTTATGACAGATCTTTTAATGGTATGCACTCCCATTCTGGGAAATGGGACAATTTATTTATTTGTTTGGATGATCTTGTTCCCCTCCACAAAGGGGAACGAGCTAAAACATGTTTGTGTTGCACGGTGCTGCGGTGGCACAGTGTGAACGTAGGCCTGTAAGCCTTGTGCTCCTGGTCTAACCAGGACTTCCCTCTTCAGGCAAGCCCCTGGCTTTCTCCCATCTCAATTTCCCCATCTTCAAAATAGTAAAAATACTTACCCTCGGAGTTCCTCAAAGGTGAAGTGTATACTCAGCAGCAAAGGAAATTTAGTAAGTATATATACACAGCATGAGTGTATAAGCACACAGCACTGGCCACCTCAGTTCCCAGCGTCCCCTCCTTGGCACGCAGATGAAAACTGCCCTGAGTACACTGAGCAGTGACTGCTTACTCATGTGTGCTCCTTGTTCCTGGGCAGGAATCTCCATGTTGCCAAGACAGCCGCTCTTTCAATATTTTGTCACCTCCATAGCTAAACAAAAACCAGCAGTCACTTTTTAAGCACTCTACGGAAAGGTCTCTGAAGGTCCAAAAGATGTCATTTGTATTTGGATGAGGGCTCAAAAAGCTATATATATATATATATATATATATTTCATTTGGCAAAAAGAAAATTGTCAAAGAAAAGCTTTAATCAACCACTCTGCAAGTCAGGTTAATTACGTAGTGCCTATGCACAACTCTAACAAAGCTAGATTTAGCTGGTAGACAGAAATGCTGCGACTTTGTCACAGGTTTCTTTCACAATGAGAAAACTGAAGTCCCCTCACGGTTGAGCTCCTCAAATCTTCAGAAAGTTCCCGGACCTCCTCCTCCCTTTCCCTTTGCACTGCAGTACAGACTTACAGAGTGTTAGGGTGGGATGACGGATGCGTACTGCAAATGGAAATGGAAATATGGCCCAGAGCTGGACGGCTGCCTAGATGGGGGAGCAGAAAGCCCTGTCCCCTTCCATTTTTGAAAGGCTGAGGAGAAGCAGAAAATGTTTCTCTCTTCCAAAAATCCATCTCGTACATTTTCTGTTCTCACATAAGCTGAGGGTAGCGTTTTTCCTTTACATTTGCTCAAAATTGTTTTCTCATCTTGGGAGATTAATACCAGCAGTCAAGATGGTAGTTTAGCGTATGTAATTCTACGTTCTTCACTCAGTGCATAACCTCAAAACTCTATCAATTCCCAGTGTTTTGAAGTGCTGTCTGCACCATCCTGGTGATACATACACATTACATGGGTGGGCTGTTTGGTTTTTTGTTTTTTTTTTCATTTAAACATTCACGTTTACAGGTGATTTTCCAGTAGTCAGAAAGCGTGGTAAAAGTACAAGTGTGAAACAGTTTAAGATGCTAGAAAGTATCGTGCCAGATTCTAGAAAAGTTTCTCGGAATCAGCACATCTGGCCAGGAAACACCCCCAGCAGCCCTGCCTGCAGCCAACGCTTGGTTAGCTTTTCAAAAGAGGGGGAGGTTAAGAGGTTTCATTTTAATGTTTTAATGTTGCAGCAGATTGCGGTGCCTTACCGTAATCAAACCTTAAAACTGATTAATTCTGAAGATGTGCTAAAGGGTGTGCTGTTTTATAAAGAGAAGAAAAAAAGGGGGTTTTACCAGTTTATTATCTGCATAATGATTGAGGACTTCCCTCAGTTGAGTGCTTGCTAATTTGCAAGACAAAAAAAAAATGAATAATCACTTTCAGCAGGCACCTAGTTAAGTCCTAGTGGAAACCCATGGCCGAGACTTCTCTCTGAGTGTTTGCATTTAGCTGAAGCTGTACCTCCGTAGAAATAAAGTGCTTCTACTGAGATTTTCAAAGCGGTCTGTGAAGTATAGTGGGATTTTCACGTGAATCTCTATGCTATTTTGAGAACTTAAGAGGAAGTACAGGTGCAAGTAAATATATTAATATAAACGCTAGCTAGAAGTTAAAGAACCAATACAAAATAATCTAATTAGAAGTCATAAATCAAATGCCTGTTATCTAGTGTTTAAATGTTGGGCAAAAAGCAGAACTGTGTGATTTCTTAATGACTTTTAAATAGCATGCACAAAAACTCTTACCTTGCTAGTGTCATTCATTGCCTTACATTAAAATGAAACTAATCTTGTGGGAAACAACCACTTGATCCTGCTCTCAGATCCCTGCTCAGCACTCTAAGATCAAACCAAGGAGGCAGTACTCAGTGCCCTCTCAAGGAATTCCTTCTCAGAATCAAAGCTGGCACCTGATGGCAGAAAATCACTGAGGTTAAAGACCCGAGTGCACTCTGCATCAGGCACTATCCTGCTTGTGCACAGGACAAGCCCTTTTTGTACCCAGATGCATTCTTAGCACAAGCAGACTTCCTACGTTTCCAACCAGTAGCCATGCCCGTTATTTCAACTACATTTTCCTGTGCTTGGAAGCTTGAATGTTTTGGCAGACTTTACAAATAAATGTGCTGCTTTTGACCTCCGGGCATTATCTGAGTCTGCAGCAGACATTTATCATCCTGAACGTAGCGTTAGTTTTATGGACATTTCCGCTATTGATTCCTGAGAGTTTCCAGCCTGCCCACTTCTCTTTTCTGATTGGATGAACACCTGCTGGTCTCAGGGCTGGGCAGTCCATGTTGGGCGTTCAGTCACCACAGCAGACACCCAGCCTGTGGCCCACAGCACAGCAAAGCTCCACACGCCCATCACAAACCAGCTACCAACACAGGAGCCACACAAGGGTTGTGCCAGCATCTGAAGATGTGAGAAAAACAGGTGTGTAAATGCAAAAAGCACTGTGCCCAGCCAGCTGACAACCACCCTGTTTACATCTGGAAGAGGGCAGGCAACATCTGTAAGAGCAAGCAAGGTTTTTAACATATCTGGTCAAAGCAAGGCCAGCATTACTTATTTTCAGCAAACACTATAGAGCACCTCTGGTGCTGAAGGCTCTGCAGCAACGTGTGCAAAATTATATAGACTTATGCAAGCGCAGTGCATGTTTTACAAGCTCTGGCTATTGGTCTGTCTATAAAACCTGAGAAGTCTGTATGTGCCTGAGTGTTGCGCTGCAAGAAGCTAGCTGCGCTGCCTGATTACATCTGCCTGCTCCTTCAGAGAACAAGTTAACTTGCTTCTTCCTCATCTCACCTCAGGTGTGAGCTGATTTGACTCAAAAATACCTGCATGTAAATTTAACACCTTCCCCACTCTGTCACCTTTAGGGTGTTTCAGAATGACCTCCTCGTACACACACATACAGTGAGCTCCCGGCCGCAGCCTTCCCAGGCACAGTCAGTTGTGCCATCCACTCCAGAGGAACAGGATATTTAGCTCCGAGAAGAGGTCCCTGGACATTCACGAGTGAAACACTGCAGTTTACTACATGGGATAATGTCTCTCTCTAGTGGCTAGGTACAGTCAGTATAGCAGCCTGCTCCACTTGCAGCTTTAATGACATTTTCTAGTTAAATAATCACTGCCGTAGTCAAATCCTGCGCTAGGTCCCAAGTTTAAGCACTTTATTGAGTACATCATTGACATGCAGTCCTGACTTCACTAAATCTGATTAGCAAATGTTCATTTTGTAGGCACTGTTAACTATTTAACTTCATAGAAGGAGTATTGCTTGGTAAAGGGAAAGCTGGTGAAAACAGCCCATGTTTGAGAATTTTTTTCTGGCTATGTATATCTCAACCAAACTCTTCCTTTGGCACTGGGAGTTTCAGGAGACTTCTGAAATCCCAAGGATATATAGCGTTTAGACAGAGGGTGAAAATAAGCTTCTCCCTCAGCTCCTGATGTATTCCAACTTCCCATTCTTTTAAAAGCCAACAAAATGTTCAAGTGTGGTGAATTCTAATAAAGAAGGGGTGATACTCAAGTGTTAAGAGGCAGCTAACTATATAGATTCTCTCTTTCTCTCCACTTGCGAGCAAGTGGAGTTCAGCTCAAGTGATTGGTGACTGAAAGACAAGTTTTCAAAGGTAACCAGGTGCGAAAAAGACAAGTTAAGCCCCTAGAAGGTAGTTCTGAAAACTCTTCTTGCGCATGCGGAGAAAATTCCATAGCATGCCCTTTGGCAAACCCTGCTACATACTCAGCTTCTATAAAATAACAAATGTCCTTTGCCATTAATGATATACAATGGTGGTTTGGTAAAAAAATAAAGTAGGGTTTTCCAATCCAGCCTCTGGTGTTCAGCCACCACCAGGGACATTGATGGTGACCGCTGTGGGAACTTGTTAAGCAAGACATTAAAGGGAGGTCTGTACTGACCCCGTCAAGATTATGTACACAATTAAATACACAATTACACAATTACAAGGAGATTTCATCCCCAAGGCTGCCTGCCTTGCAACAATAGTCAGTCATGCCTCAAGACTGAAAACCTCCTGATGATGTTTTTAAGCATGCCGGTCCAGTTATGTCAGCACAGAGCACATGCTAAATGTAATCACTTTGGAGATTCTTGCAAGAGCATCGTTCCCTAAAGCGGCAGGGCAGCTGTTGGGTGATGGAGCACCCACATTTTTGGATATGCTGCAAACTCTATTGGCGCTTGCTCCTGACGGCACTCAGGTGGAGAGAGCAGCAAGATGGCATCTGGGAACAAGTCCGCCTTCTGCCCTTGCTCCTCCCATTGCAGTGAAACTTTGCTACTGTGAAGGGGAAACACAGGAACTTCAGGACAGAAAGACATGCTGACTACATGGGGGAGATGTTCCAGTGCTAGCATAACCCACTGCTTTTTCATGTGGCTAAGTCAACTAGAAGGAAAACCTGGGGACGGGAAACAGGAGGGAAAGCTTTTCCAGTGAATTATAAACATGGCAGTAATTGGGGCTGGAGAAATAATATCTTAATGTTCTCCCAAAGCTACAAACATATTAATGACAGAAAAGTAAGATCAAAAACCTCTTTCCTGTTTTCTAGTCCCATGCTGCATTTCCTAGACCATGCTGTTTTTTACCTAAGGGAAAATAAACAAACAAGAAAATCCAAATAAGAGGAGATCTTAATCTGAGATGAACTGTGGGCTTGCTGTTTGAAAGTTAACACACGGCTTGCTGCATCTTCCAGGCTCCGGCACCGCTTTAATCTGGGACAAGAGATGTTTTGCCCATTGTAAGCCCAGTGAAATGACACAGTCTGGACTTCTGGAACTGCCCGAAGGTTTCAGCCCATGCTGAAGCATTCTCACGGGTTGGTCTGCTTCCCATCTCACAGGTCACAGGAGAGGTGATGGAAGCAACCCTAGCACTGGAGAAGAGTCTGTGGCCTTAGAAAACAAGATGCACCTCAAGTGAGCGTGACCAGCTCCAGTCTGGTCTGAGGGCCACTGGGGGGGTCTAGTCTCAGCAGACCAAGGCCTGCTGAAGTCAAAGGTGCATTTCAGCAGGGAACAGGGCCTGTGAGCTGGAGCTGTACATGAATATTGATAACAATCGCTGAACGCTTCTCTTTCCATCTCTCCTCCCAGGAGGAGCTAAGTGCTTTCTCAGCAAGGGTGGGACAGTGCTTCCAGAGAGGCAGGAAGGGGAAAACATCTCCTGTTTCTGCTGCCTTAGGGCTCAGTAATGCTTACAAGAAAATTAGCAGTGAAGCTGCCATTTACGTTGGAGGAGGCAGGATAAGATTCTCACTTTCCTGCCAGACAACACACCCTCATAATTAGGTATTCACACCATATTTTGATAATGGTTCCTTACAGACTAATTAATATGAATGTTTAAGAAGTCTAGCTTTAATATGTTAGTACTGAAGGAGACTGCAGTCCTGTGGGAGATAATACATATTTCCCACTGGTGAGTACCTTAGATCTTAATGTATACAGAGAAATGGGAGTTTGTGAACCTACAGAGCAAAATACAGACATTTCTGCTATAGGATGGATTTCATACATTTAAAAATTAGGAGTTTTTTTTTCCTTCCTTTTTTTTTTTTTTTCCTGATAGCAGCAAGATTTGTTTCCAATGGATGTGTCTCTGTTTAACGTCTAATAACACACAAACGCTGAAGCTTTTCCTGCCATCGAGAGGCATGGATTCTCTGGTGACTAATAGTGTTGCCTTTCTGGCTGTCACAGCACTAACAGGGCTTGTTTCTTCCATCCAGCCACCCATTTTCATGAAGCTTTCATGGGCATAGCAGTTTTGAAATTGCTATCTTTCTACTAAACCTTGTTGGTGGGCACAAAAGTTCCTGAGAGGGAAAAGGAAGGATGGGCAAACAAAGATCATCACTGTTTAAGACCTATTTCCTTAAGAAGGCAGCTTAAAAAAAAAAACAAAAACAAAAACAAAACAACAACATTGCAAAATGAAAATATCCCCTTTTCTTAAATCACCAGCAAGAGCAATGAAAATGGAAATCAGTGATAATGATCTCACTCGGGCTCACATGGGTCTCATCATTAACAGGAACTGACTCATTGCATTTGTTAGGAATTGCCATGATGCTATTTTATCTGCCCTCTGGGTCTTGGGAGCAGAGTTAAGGAGGCTTACCCTAAGCATAGACTGATAGGCTTGGCTGGTCCCTTCTGGTCCCTAGTCTTGGTTCTAGTGGAGAAGCTGTATTTGGCTTTTTACACACTTGATTTAAAGATGTTCTTGATCTGAATGCATATTACCATGAGAGTTAAGACACACTGAAAGTCCTGGAGGTTACCACAAATACCTATATTAGTTCAAAGATGTGATCATCTGACTGGTTGGGCTTTTAGCTCCGTTGGGCAGAGTGCTTCCTGTCACAGATGAAAAAAATATGTATCTCTGTTTTCATCCTTTCTGTTGCTTGAGGCACAGTCTGCAGTATATATCTGATGTAGTGAGCTATAGATACATAGATAAATAGCGCATGATACTAGTACATGGTACCTGAGAGTCTACTGTAGGATACTGCAGTCAAGGAGCAAACATCAGAGCAAGGCATCTCCGAAAGAGAGGTACCACCAGGTGACACACACCCTGGCTCATGCTCCTCCAGCAGCTCTCTCCTTCCATGACAGCCACTGCCAGTCAGGCTGGTTAGCCAGTCACAGCACTGAAACCAGCCTGATCCTGTGCTGAGCATGTGGACAACCAGGGTACTGGGGACAGCAGGTTTGTAAAAAGATGGAGCCCGGAGGCAAGAACAACATTATTTTTGATCCCTCTTACTGCTTATACAGAAGTAGAGCTCAAGTCACGGTTAGTCATTTTTTCTAGTCCATTTTACCATCTGCTATTCTGTCCTTTGTAGCAGCTGACAACAGTGAAAGGACATGAGAGCTCCCATGTGATGGTTGTTTAAAAACAGAGAGAGACTGTACTCTGTTGCCAAATATTTGTATTACTGAAGAAGTCATGAGCCTCAGCCATGGCTGAGAATCCATTGGTTCAGGTGCTACAAGAGCAGAACCAAAGGATGGTGTATGATAACAATATTTTTTAAACAAGTTAAATATGACTCCAAAGACATAAGATAGGGGAATAAAAGAACATGGTTAAACAACTTATTTAACTTTATAAGCACAGAATAAGTCATCTAAGCACAGCTAGAAAAAGATAACGAAATAACTATATGGTTATTTCAAGGGTGACCCCTAATGACCAAGTCTCTGCAGGGCCTCTGGGGGTCCATGGGAAAAAAGCAAGGTAAAGAAGGTGGCATCAGGGAATGTTCAGAGTAGAAAGTCTGCTTGCTGGCTGTAGTTGACTAACAGCTATACTGGAGCTGATGACAATCGTCAGATGCTTCCCCTATCTGAGAGCACTTGAAATCAGTCAACACCACAGAAATCTGGGTTCTGGTACTGCATTCAGCTCACCTAGCTGGTAGAGGGCACTAACACAGCAGTCCCTAGAGAAAGGGGCAGTGTCAAGTAAAAGTGGAAAATTAACTCCTTTTCCCACCTCTCAAGGTAATCCTGGCAGATCAAAGCTGAAGCACAACAGAAGGCAGCTTGAGGAAATTTAAACTCCTTTACTACTTATCCTTTACTTCTGCGGCTGAGATCTGGGCTGCTGGCAGAGAATTCCCCATGAACACCACTTCCCTTTGAAATGTGTGCCCTCAGTTAATCTGAGGGAGTCCAGATCTGCAGACAGTCTTAAAAGGTCCATCTTTTGAAGGGATATCTTTAGAAGGGCAACACTGCCTAAAAAATGAGAATTAATATAGGAATAAACCTTCCTTTAGCTTTTTGCTGCATTTAGAGTAGAATGAACTTCCATATAACACGAGGTTTTGTTTAGTGTACCATTAGCAGTACCATCAATTTTCCATATACCTTAGGAAAAGCACAACTTTTCTTCATACTGTTAATTGTACATACAATTATGTAATATTTATGTTGTTCATATGTATTGTATGATATATATTATTCAGTTCATGCCTCCTCTCTGTATATTCATGTACATTCCTCTCATTCATTGTCTTATCTATGTCGCCCATAACTTCATGAAGTTGAAATTCACACAGATACCCTTACCACTAGGGTTTTTGAGTGCAGTTTCTCTAGTATTGACAGTAAAAAGGAAAGCAGCTGCTCCTGGCTCTGTGCTGAGACACGTCTCAAAACCCACCCTATCTGTAGCTATAACATAGAGCATTTCATCTCTGTGAACTGTATACTGGATATGTATCTGTGACTAATTTTGCTGTTCCTTTTCCCCAGAATAGAGTCCACCTCCACAGGACTGACCTACTTACCCCTTGACTCAGAGCTCCACAGTCAGGACTGATTAGTCTATCTAGAGGGAAGTCCTAGCCAGCAAACAACAGAACTCAGAGCTGCTGTGCCTGCTGTCTGATACAGCTGTACAACTGCCAGCTTCTTTATTTTATCCAGTCCAAAAACCTGTCTGCCTTCAGACAGGTAACTGCAGATGAGCAAGTGCCAGACTCAACTGAAAACTATGTGTACATATGAATAGGTAGGGATTCTCCCTTTTTCCTTTTATTCTTGTAGATTTTATGCATGGCCAGGAGAAATAAACACACACGAGGTACTCATTTGGGGCTGATAAGTTAAAAATCAATCAATCCTACAAATAAAGCCTTTTTTTCTTCAAAAGGCCTAGATCTTCAGATGTGTTTTAACAGCACAGGTTAAAAAGAAAAAAGAAAAAAGATTATTTTGAAAGCTGTCATGAAAGACTGAGGAAGAAGAAACTACCCAAAGTCTATCAGCAGAGCATGGAGTTCAACCAAATGCAGCACTGAATTTATCAGCACTCACTTCAGAGACCTTCAGAGTCCATTCACAGGGAATCATTTTGCCACAGTATACTAATACGTAAAATAAAAGGTTGGTTTTTTTTTAACTCATTGTATTCTATCTAGTTATAAAATAAAAGGGACCAAGTGGAAGAAGATAAGAGCTTCGGGGAGAAGTATTAGTAACTCAGAAAAGACAGAAAAGAAAGGCACAAGTCTATGTTTTCCTTCCATGGGCTAGCACCAGAGACCAATGGCTCTATTTTATGAACTGAGTGACCAGGTAAAACTGGTATACCCCTCCTGCCTCACATCTGCTTCTGTTTGGTGAAATCTGGCCTAAAATGAAAACAACCTGAAAACGGTTTTCATTTTAGGCCAGATTTCACC
>JANHGO010006016.1:0-22074 GCA_024606505.1 Aquila spilogaster
TAACTCTTTAACTCCCAATGCATTACATGATGTTGTGATGTGGAATACCCATAATAAAAAATCATAAAACCATGACAACATCATTAAACTGAAAAACATTCATACAGAAATTAAAAACTGAAGGAGTAAAAAAAAGTCAAAATAATGTAGCATTCTAACCACTTAGGTATAAAAAAGTCCTAGTCAACCCCTAATCCTCCTTCATCAATATAATCTCTTACTCTCCATTAAAAACTGTAGAAAAAGAATGTCTCAATGTTGAAATTGATGATAGACAGATTCAAGTCAAGGAAAGTGAAGAGAATTTTCAAGTCAAGTGTCTTTTCTTGACTTGTTCAGTTCTCCCCCATATCTTTTATATGACTCTTCTTGTTTAGTTCTGTTATCATTAATAAAAAATAAAATTTAAACTAAGAATTATTTTTATAGCATTAGTTCTCAATAAGGTTCTTTTATCATTTTTCTTCTAACATAGTTTATAAAGGAGATCTGAATGGTTATTCTCTATTTCACAAAGAGGAATTCTAGGGTTACAGGTTAGAAAAAGAATATGAAACTGTGCACAGCTTTAAAAAGAAGTTTCCTAGTACAAAGTCTTAGTATTGTTGAATTTATTCGATCATCATTATTCTAATCTTACATGTCAGGTGAGGATGTTCAGGGGCTTTTTGTTTGTTTGTTTTAATGGTCGCTCTTCCTATTATTTGATATAGATCTGTACATTGTTTGCAGATTATATCACTTTAGACATAAATGACTACAAATGTTCATCTTCCTAATGCACAGGAAATAAGATCAAATATTTATCCTACTACATTATATAAGAATAATTCAAGAATTGTAATTTTAAATAAGCTCTCTGGTGTTAAAGAAAACAGATGATTTTGTTGATCTTGTATGTTAGATTCAGTTATCCTAAGCTGTTAAAATTTGAAAAGATGGCCTTCTTTTCCCTGGAGGAAAATAGCACTATATTAAAAATTACAATGTTGATAATTACATGAATGTGTAAAAAATTACAGATGAAGTATGATGTAATACAATGAGAAAGCATAATAAAATAACCCTCTGAAGTACATGGCCTCATGGAAAATATTAATAGTTATTTTTATTAAAATATAGACTAAGTATAACAAGGAAATATTAGATTAAAGGATATTAGCCACAGAGGATAATTTTTCTCACATTTCTTTTCACATCTTCATCCAGCACACTTTGGATATGTCTGGTTTCAAATCACATTGTACGCATTACCTATTCTCATGATTTTTCCCAAGTGCTAGAGGTTAACAAGATGTCTATTGATTGTTATGTTAACATAATTTTCTCTTATATTAAATGGGGAAATTCTGCATCCTACTGAGCAACTGAAGCTGTTTGTGCTTATAGCCTGCAGATCTTATCTTTGGATAGAGCATTTTAACTTTTGCATTCACTAGAGAAAAATCCTTAGTGTGATCAACAGAGGTGAAGTCATGTGACTCCTTCTCATTGAAAAACAAAATATGGTATTATTTAGAGCCTAATCTTGTATTATATCATTCTACCATAGCAGAGTTATATTTCCGTATTTGACAGAAGTCTATAATCAGTGCAGTACAAAGATATGTATTATACAAATCTGAACTGGGATCCCAAGTGGGAACATAAGAGTTCACAGGACATTGGGGTCTTATAATCTTCAATGCTAGCCTGATTAACAGTTTTTTTTGTCTGCTGTGGAATTTTGGCTAACAAGTTTCTCATTTTAAAAAACTGCTGTAGGAGTTCCTATCAGCTTGTGTAAATTATGTTCCCAGAAATTAGGTTTCCTCAAAGCTGCCAGAAGTGTTACCCTAGTTCCTATCTCCTCCCTCCCCTGATTCTAATGACTTTTTATTGCCTGCAGAAACCTTGGACATTTCCACCTTCATAAAAAATGTTTCTTAAGGTGAAAAAGCAGTTTTTCAAATAGTGATTAAAATTTAATTGCTTGAGGCCTTGAATGGAGCAGTAATGCTGGAATCAGCATTGATTTCAAAGTTTTTGAAGGTGTAAAGAGAAGTAAAACCACATTTCTTACACATTATTGCTAAGTCACATACATGTACATTGATCTCTGTACCCATTGTAGTACAACCATCACAACCTATAGAAATACCATAAATTAAGTTCAGCAAGGATAGACGCTTGTCTTAGAAAAATTCAAATCTTTGTACCTGAACAATACTTCCACTGACCTTGTTAGAATTATATGATTTATATGTTCCCAAGACTTCATCCAAAAATATGGCTTTATTCATATATTCATGCAGACTAGATTACATGGTTACACAAAGAGGTGATGAGTATTTGCCAGCTCTCACATTGGAAAGTAAATCACCCCAAGTCACTTAGCAGGATACTTATATTACATTATTACATTATAATATAAGGATTCAATAGTGAGTGTTAAGATGATGGTTTTTTCTCATCTGTGATCTACCAAGGCTTTATACACCTCTTGCTTCTTTTATGTTCCAGACACAGCATACAGTTTAAGAGAACTGTGAAGTGAAATGGAGATGAAGTTTCCTCTGTGCAGATCTCTCATAAAGGCCAATTCTGCAGGCTCAATGCAGTAACCAAAGGACCAGGAAGGGCAAGGAGTTACGAGATACGTCCTGCTTACCCCATCCCTCACCCTTCTATGACTTGGCATTGATCTTGTCAAACTATAGAAGCTATAGCTGCCACAAAGTACCACAGTTTCTGTCTAGACCTCCAGTACCTGTTTTTGCAGTTAGTTCTCATCATCTGATCTGATTTGAGGCATAGTGACACCAATCCATGGATATAATCATATCTAACCAAAGGTGGGAAACATCATATCAAACACAGATGCCTTTAACCAAAACTAATTACCTTAACCTTACATTATAAATGTTTGAAATCGTTTGTATAATTCTTACTCTAGAGATCACTATTTATTTCATTCTACAGATGATATTTCTCAACTAAGTGCTCACTTGATTTTTCACTTCTTGCCTCTACAGTGAAAGAAATCCACATTGTTTCAGATATTTCCTGTACAGTTTGTGCTAATCCTTAATGCAATGGAATTCTGGACACTTATGCTCGCTGACCTCGCTAAGTTTTCCATCGAGAAAAATATTCTGTAATTCAGTCTTCCTTGTTGTATTAGGCGTGCATCGGAACAACAAGATGTGACACAATAGGACCCTCCCCTGTAGTGTGATGTAGGCTGATGCTGGAATAGGGGGTGTAGACGAAGTAGATTATATAAGCAGACAACACATTCCAATAAACACCATTTGTAGCATCGTCCATGTTGGTACTAGTGCTACTGTGGTCCTAGCATGGTGTGATTGCTAGCCCCCAGGCGACTGCATTCTGGCGTGGGGTTGTAGAGTGTGGCTTCACTTCCTGAACTTCCTGAAGAATTGTATGTAATCATTTACAAAATCTCTAGACATTCTGAACAAAGGCATATATGGAACAGTCCGTTTCACTCTGTTTGCAAGTTTGCCTCACCTTCCACGAAGAATTTTAAAAACCTTGTAAACTGTAACAAGTAAGATTATGCAAGTGGGTTAACTGATGTAGAACATTCAATTACGAAGCCTTTACATGAAGTGTGTCTCAAAGCTCTGATCTACCTTACAAGAAATCTCAGTTTGATACCAATTCACTGCTCCATTCTGAGGGACAGTTAGCATAATATAGAATAAAATGCTACACAGGCAGATGCCCTACTTGCTGCTGGGTAAAAGAAAGATTGAGTACCATAGCCTGTGGGTGAATAAAGTGCCATCAGCATCTCAAGGAAGGTACATCCAGACAGCTTTGCCAGAAGGAATGAGTGTGTGAAGTTAAAAGGGTCAAGAAATAGAACATACGTCTTGAATAAAAGGAAAAAATGGGCAAAAAAAAAAAAAATCACAGTAATTGTTATCTATATCATTCTCAGACACCTATTTTCAACACATTCTTATCACTACTTAAATTCTATTGCAACTCTGAAAAAAAAAACTTAAAAAAAACTTTATTAGGTTTACAACTTTAGAGAAATGAGTAGGGGTTGGACTTGATGATCTCTGGATGTCCCTTCCGACCCCTGTTCTGTGATTCTGCGATAATTGTGGAGTCTTGTGTATCTGATATGCCCATGGAAGAGTAGTTTTAGATTACTGGTGAAAAAAAAATACTCAGTAATGTCATCAGAGGTACAGCTGGTTAAAAATTAATACATGTTAAATACTAAAGAATTTTTGAAATGCTATGACTTTCTGATATTCAAAGTATAATTTTTGCTATGATTTTCAGGAATAACTTCAGGATGAGATTGTATTTATTTAAAAAATCTATTTCATTTTAACAGGAAATATTGCTTTGTATTGTATGGAAAGAATTCCTTAAAGTGTAAATAGGCCTACCTAAAATTAAAATTCAATAATTACATTGTAAAAAATATTATTTCAGAAGAAAATCAGTAATATTTGGGGGAAAAGAAAGAGATTTCTTTATTGAAGAATCTCTGGATTTATTTGTTTATTTACTTGGGAGGACAGGAGAGCTGAAAAAATTTTCCTTTTTTTTTTTCATTTTATCTGGGTAACCCAAAACAACATTATTTATATACTTTCAGAAAAAGACATCATCTTCCATGTTAAAACGTAAAATGATTAGAGGTCTTCCTCACACAATTGCCTCCAGCTTCTTTGTATTTATTAGAGACATCACTACTTATAGATGATAATGTCAGCAGAAAAAGAATGTAGTATTTTTCTTTCTTGCAACTGAAACTTATGTTTTATTTTACTTTTAAGCAAGATAAAAATATGATTTCATTCATGATTTCTCCAGGTAAAATTTAATCCTCTGCAAAATCATTAAAACTTTTATTATTAAGTCTGTACTCATTTTATGACTACTTCAGATCATAGAGTCACCAGATTTGAAGACCTCCAAAACCATCCAGTCAAACCATCCACCAATATTTCCCCACTTCACTATGCCCCTAAGAATCAATTATGCATGTTTCTTGAAAACCTCCAGGGATGGTAACTCCACCACCTCCCTGGGCAGCCCATTGCAGTGCCTAACCACTGTTTCAAAGAATTTTTTCCTAATATTCAACCTGAATCTCCCCTGGTTTGACTTGAGACCATACCCTGGGGGAACACCACTCGTGATCAGTCACCAGCTGGATTTAACTTCAATCAGCACCACCCTCTGGGCCTGGCCATCCAGCCAGTTTTTTACCCAGCAAGGAGTGTACCTGTCCAAGCCATGGGCTGCCAGCTTCTCCAGGAGAATGCTGTGGGACACTGTCAAAGACTTTCCTGAAGACTAGGTAGACTACATAGACAGCCTTTCCCTCATCCACCTGGTGGGTCACTTGATCATAGAAAGAGATCAGGTTGATGAAGCAGGATCTGCTTTTCATGATCTCATGCTGACTGGGCCTGATCCTCCTTACAATCCCTCTTATAGGTGAGAGTCACACTGGCAAGCCTCAAATTCACTAGGACCTCTCCAGTTGACCAGAAATGCTGATAGATGGTAAGAAGTGGCAACTAACTCTGCCAGCTCCCTCAGCACGTTCAGGTGGATCCCATGATCACATGGACTTGGAGCAGGCCAGGTGGAGTAGTAGGTCTCTAAGTGTTTCCACGGGAATTGTGGGGGGTTCATTCTCCTCGCCATCCCAGACTTCCAGGTCAGGGCATAGAGTACCCCAGGGATAACTGGTCTGACTTTTAAAGCAGATGTAAAGAAGGCCTTGAAAAGGCCTTTTCCCTATCCTCAGTGGCCACATTCAACTCCAATATTATAATCATTTAATTTCTGAATTTTATATTTGCATTAAATAGATGTGATTGCTTCTTAAGTATACAGGCTAATGCTCTCCAAATCAGTGTAAAAACATCAGAGAATTTCTTGAGACTCATGGAACATACAGTTAATTAAAGGATATAACATTTGCAGAAAATATTTTAATCAATGGAAGACATTGGAATGCTTAATATTATGAGGAATAATAATACTCCTAAATTCTGATTTGATACTAGAGACAGAAGACATAAATAACGAAAGAAGTTACATATAATACTAAATATACTATATAATTTTGAAAGACTACTAATATACTTTCCCTTCTCATAGAGTAGTTTCAAATTCTTAAATAAAAATAGTAGTAATATATAAGTATGAAATTATGTAGTATTTTTTTACAGGGAGGACTCCTAAAACATTGTGTAAATAAAATAAGCTAAACAAAACCAAAACAAAGTCAAATTAAAAAAAAAAACTTTTATGAGATGCGCTTTTGTCCCCTACCTTATTTAAAAAGTTTACTGCAGAAGGAAGTAATTGCATGTAGTATATGGTTGATAACTTCAGTTAGAACAGAAATGTCTATTTTAAAGCCAGCTTCTTTACATATTTTAAATCATGTTTTAAATGTTGGCTATGATTATATAAACCATAAGCAATGTGTCAAATAATCTTACTTTTTTTTTTTTTTTTCAAATGATTTCAGCAATATTATATTGTGCTCAAGGTTCAGGAGAGTCCCCAGTACTGAAAGTGTATCTTTAGCTGTTTGGCAGAAAAAGAAAAACCTCACCAAATCTCCTCTCTTCTTCCCCCTACAAGTTGAAAATAATTATTGTGTCTTGGTTCCCTAAAAATATGTTTTATGTGGACAATCTGCTACCCAATCTCAGGAGCAGAAATCAGTCCTTGGCCCTGTTTAGTTTGTTAGTATAAACATAGTCATAAGCAACTACTTTAATTTGGTCTCTCAGTCCCAAAGATTATGTTAGCTACCTCAGATACCAGGCCACCAACTCTAGTTATATTTCTGTTCTGGCTGGTGTATCAGATTCTCATTTTGAGAATCTCAGTAGAAAATAGTTTAGATAACTTAAATTGCACTGGCTCCTGAAGATTCCCAGATTGGATGGAATTATCTTTAAAAAAAAAAAAAAAAGGAAAGGAAAGGAAAAAAAAAGTAAATCCATGATAAATGTCTATTTTAATCCAAAGGATTAATATTAAGG
This sequence comes from Aquila spilogaster, assembly GCA_024606505.1. Taxonomy (NCBI): domain Eukaryota; kingdom Metazoa; phylum Chordata; class Aves; order Accipitriformes; family Accipitridae; genus Aquila; species Aquila spilogaster. The sequence goes on from JANHGO010006016.1 coordinate 7,047, forward strand.
TTGTCTGACTAGGTAATATTATCATTTTTTAATTTATTTTTTAATTAATATATTATACATTTTATCTTAGAAACCAAATACCTGGCTATTATCATTCTCTGTGTGTTAACTATTCTTTATTGTTCAACACCAAAATCTAATGATCTGTAAGCTTTCTAAATGAGATACAAAGGTACCACTTGAGACCAGCTACAGCAAATGCTTAAGACAGCATTAGGACAGAGGCTGTCAAATCATTTGCGAAGCAGCTGTCAAGCACATTCTTTTGGCTTACCAGAGCAATTAGATCAGTGACATTTGTGGGAAATATGACATGATATGAGTAAATCCATTATGGAAATGCCTTTCATATTTAGTTTTAAGTGATTTTAAGAAGTACAGAATGGACTATTTAGTAGCATGCCCCATTCAATTTGAAAGTTCACATTTTATTCTTGCACATGAACTACCGAGATCAAACTTCAAAATGTTAATATATCCAAATTTCTATTAAAATATAAACAGAGTCCAATTTAATTTTATAGAGGAATTAATGCTGTATATTGGTTATTACTACAGTAGAGAATTTAGACAGAGTCTGTCATTCCAATCTCTTCTTAATTAGCCAATAAGTATTAGCTTCCAGCTACTATATCAGTAAGCATTTTGTTTTGGCTTTATTGCTGCTTTTTGTTTGTTTGTTTGTTGTTGTTTTGTTTTATTAAATTTGCAGACAGAACATAGAAACAGTATGAAAGTACAGAATCTTCTACTGTAATGCAGATGCTTCTGTAGTTTGCTGTCACTTCAATTCTGTTTTCATCACTGGGGACAGTCTGTTTCATGTGTGTCAATCTGGTGTACGATCTGTATCTCTGGCAGCAATCAGTTATTATATGAAAATATTCAGTATTCAGCAGCATGGAATTAATTATTCTGCATTTTCTAGATCATCAATTACCTCAACATGATAATGAATGGGGAAAAAAACAGCCATTTTTGTAACATCAGAGGCCAAACAGTCTCAAATAGCATTGCACTGTTGAATATTATTTATATTTAGTATTTGAATAAAAGCTTAGAAAAACAGTCTGAAGTCAACTGACTTCATCAGTTAGTCATATGAAGACCACAACCAGTCAGTGGAATGTGACAAAAAAAAAAAAAAAGAAAAACAACAACATATAAAATATAGAATTTTTAAAATAAATTAAATGTAAGGATCAGCATAATTAACTGTTGTGCTGCATATTTATATGTATGTATAGAGTGTATGTATGTATATGTAAATACACACTCTAGAATGAAGTCTTGCACATACATTAATTTATTAAAATTTATATCTTTATTCGATTCTGCTAGTCTTCCTTGTCTGCATAAGCAGGCAGATTGAAACACAAATTATGATGGATGTGGCCCTAATGACTCCATGATATGGAAACAAGACAGAAAATACAGAACACATGCAAGAAGGTCAATCATTGTTATAATAAAATTCAAAATGTACCTTCTAAATACTGAAGTCACCTAAAGTTCAGCTAAGTTTTGCGTGACATATGAATGAAGAACTTAGGCTTTCCATTCATAAACAGCATAGTACAAAAAATAATATATTTTTTCCATAAATAAACAATCTAAAATATTTTCATGGTACTTGGTAACAGAATAAAAATGTTTAAAATACTTTTTAATTAACTATCATAAAAAAAGTCAGTGCTGGAAACTAGATTCAAATAATTGAATGATATAGTCGAAAGTAAAATTTGTGAGATAAATATAAAGCAATTGCATTTACACTGAGAATTATCATATTAAAATAGAAGACACTGAAGCAGTCAGAGAATTATGTTTGGTAATTAGTTTAAGGAAGAGTACAAACTAAGTGTGAGAATTCAGATCAATCAAAAATAATTAACTTTTGCCTATTTCAAAAAATATGCAGAAAATATCAGAGAAAAAAAAGTGTTGATGTTTTATGGACATTTATACTAGTTAATAGGTCCAAGACAAATAATTATCATTTAGATATTGGTTTATGGCTTAAATTTCGTATCTCAGCTCTTTCATTCACTTTTTAGGAAACATTTGATTGAAGAATTTATTGAAAGGAACATGTGAATAGATTAAGACATCTTTAACATGAAAGAAAAAGAGTCATTAATCAATTCAATGTTTCTGTGTAACTTCAGCCACAGAAATATATCCACATGTGCTGATAAGTGAAATCTAATATTTTCTGGTTAAATATTTATGTTTTCAGACAAAGACACACAACTTTGACTGTCAATCTACAAAAAAAAAAAATCTTCAAAGGAAAGAATCTAGAATTTGGACACTCCAAATTAGCTTCAATATTCACTGAGAAAATAATCTGGCAAAAATAATGGAAAAAGAAGATGATGGGAAAAATATGTTGTTGATCAAGAAATAAGATCCTGATGTGAGGATATAATTGTACTGTGTAATTGCATAGGTGTCACATAAATCATTTATGAAATAAAAAACTAAAGAAGGTGAAAATATGTAATCATAATAGACAACAGATCCAGTCATATATACTTTATATTGAAATGTTAGTTTTCATTAGAATAACCAAATTATGCCATACTCATGGAGGCTTGTACTTAAAGCAGATAGTAAAGAGTAAAGGTGCATGTATGCACAAATTCTTCATAAAATTTGTGGAGTTTCTTTTTGTGTATGAAATATATATATATATATGCTCTATATTCCCTGTACAGAGTAATCATAGAGATTTTTCCAAGGATGCTGTAGTACAGCTATTGAAGCTTCTCCAGTAAGACTCTGGCAAAGGCTGTTTGCATAGCAGCAGGTCAGCAGGGACCATGATGGGTTCGCAGCCACGCTTTTTTTGTGACCCCGTGTGTTTCTTTGGCATCATTGGGTTTTCTCATTTGAGTTTGCAAAGTCTAATCTTGCCAAAAAAGATGTATGAAAAATATGTTGTGTTGATAAATCTTTCTCAGTGGGATGATTAGTAATAATTCTGACAAATTTCATAATGAAAATAATCTGTCCTTATTATAAGGAAACGTGTGCAAATTCCCACATTTCAGTCGTAGCACTTTTGGTTACCTTCTCTGTATCGCTACGCTATTTTGTCTCCTTGAATCAGTCACATAAGCCTTACAGTGAAAATAAAAGGCTTTTGAAAGTAAGCTCACATTGTATTGATCTTTAATGCTTCCAGCTTGGTTTGCATTTTTTGGGAGGCAATCTGTCTTTGCATTTTATGGTCAAGTCATCTCCAGATGTTGTTTTGTAGATAGGTAGTAATTATTTCTTCATATAAGGGTTACTAGGACTATTTTATCACTGTGAGATACACTATTGCCCATAGCCAGGAAAATAAAAAGTAAAAAAGAACAACAAGAATATCTCTGGAAGAGGCCTTTGTGCCAACAGCTTGGTGACCTGTGTGTCTTTATCATATGCTTGGTCAAAATCTATTCCATCACCCCATCATTTCCTGGGAGATCTCCCTGTGCACAACTGGAGATGTCTGCTTATACCTCAGGCTGACAAAATCTTTTCCCATGTTCCTGGTGGCAGATGGCAAACTCACTTTTGAATGTGAGTCAAGTTTGCCTTTCTGTTGCTGTTTACCTCCGTGCTGTATTCTCACACAGGAAATGTGTAGGCATTGGACTAGCGATGTAAAGTCAGCATAGTTTAAACATTTATTCAAATTCAAATGTAGAATCATAGAATCCTTAGAGTTAGAAAGAACCTCTGAAAGCCATCTCATCCAACTCCCTGCAATGCACAGGGACACCACAGCTCCATCAGGTTGCCCAGGGCCTGATCCAGGGGGTAAGTATGAGGGCTATTTCTTTCAGGTATCTTGAATTTTTCTACACTCAAAACCTATCAGCAGTAAGTGTAAAATTATAAGACCCAGCTAAGATACATATCAAAAAAAACACCATTGTAACTAGTATCTCAATAACAAGATGAGTAGTGGGGCTAATACTATTATGGAGGTCACTCCAAAAGTAATGCCTCCAATTTATTTCCATGGAAACTACAGCAGATATAAAGAGTACAAGAACACTACTTGATAGAGCAAATTCTTAGCTACAGAATACTATTTTAACATAGTCACCACCATTTGTTATATATTTTTGGTATATAGTATAAGAGTGTCTTATTAAGAAATATCACAGGCAAAGCACATCAATTATGCAGAGCTTCCTGAATTGTTTGACTACTTATAATAACTTAAAATGGGTTATTGTCAGTGACAGTACAATTCTTTTTTTTCATTTCAAATTGCTGTTCCAAAAAATTAGAAAAATATACCACATTTAGATGAAATATTGCACGCAATGTAACTTCCTTATTTTTCACAATTTGAAACATTCTAAAGAACCTTGATGAACAGTATCATAGGTGTGCAGAGAGATATGAAATTTGCAGTTGTGCTGGTACTTATCTGAATGGTCTATCAGTGTCCTTTTTTTTCACCACAGCAAATTTTCTGATTGTACTGTAGCTTCCAAGAATGAAAGTTTGCATTTTTCATTTAGAGAAAGGAAAATAAAAAGGAAAGAGAAAAGGGAAAGAGAAATGGAAAGGGAAGGGGAAAGGAAAAGGGAAAGGGAAAGGGAAAAAAAGAAAAGGAAAAGCCTGTACTAAAGACAATTTTCTCTTTATGCTGTTGTCTTAGAAGTATAAGAATCTTTCCCAATCTTCTTTTTTCCTTTCTTTTTTTTAATATTAATAGAAATGTGTGAGATTCTAAGAAGATGTTGTAATTTAAGATTGTAGATCTGAAATACCCTTCTTAACAGTATATGTGTATGTATAAGTATATGTATCATGGAAATACATAAGCACTGTACTACCTTATAATATTTGAGGCCTAATGGAGCTCTCTAGAAGACAGAAAGCTTATGAATGGAAGTAATAAAAAAGCCTTGTTCACCCTGTTGTATTAATGTATCCCTCAGAAAACTTTCTCTTTTTGTATTAGATCAAACACTATACAAATTATTTTTACCTCCTGCCCTGATATACTGCAAACATATTTTTATGATACTAGTACTTCTTAAGGTGAACAAAATAGTTGAGAGTTCCTGTTCCATCCCCCCAGCAAATGACAGATTTGAACTAAAACAGAACTTTAATTTGGTTAGGGGTAGGTAGGAACAGATGAGGAAGGTGGTGTGGTTTGGGATGTTTTGTTTTCACCGTGGTTTATATTTCTAAGGTCTGTGCAATGTAAAGGATACAGTCTTATGTTCAGCTCCAAAAAATATCAGCCCCAAAGTGAATCAGGGAGAAGGCAAAAACACTGTTAATATGTTGTCTTACAAGACTTATTGATGAGTGTGTTGAAGTCAGGATGAGTGCAAGATTTTTGCTGCTTCAGAGATACTGTCAGGACACACTCTCAAAGACACTTCAGCCTGCACTGAACTGCTTCAAGAGCACTATGTGAACTCTTGTAGCATTTGTTGCTTATGTTCACATTAAGTAGAAAGGTATGATAATATTTTGCATTTACAAAGTGTTTTACATTCTTAAAAAACTTTTTAGGTATGAATATATTCAACCTAAAAGCAGTACTATACATGCAATATTCGCTCTTTTAGAAATGAGCCAGCAATGTGTGCATACAGCCCAGAAGGCCAATCATATCTTGGGTTGCAATCAAGACAATTGTGACCAGCAGGTTGTGGGAGGTGATTCTGCCCCTGTACTCCGCTCTTGTGAGACTCCACCTGGATTATTGAGTCCATTTCTGGGTCCCCCAGCACAAGAAGGTCATCAAGCTGTTGGAGCGGCTCCATCTCTAAATAAGAAAGTAGTGTAAAAATTGCCAAAGAGAGAAGGAATTTTGGAGAAGATATCAGCTCACACAAGTTAGGAGGATACCGCTCCTTCTGGGACCAGTTGACAGGCTGAGCCACTCTTCCCCACCCATATGGATGCATATTGGGTAAGATTCACAGACTCAGTTATACAGAGTGCTTCCCCAAGGAAAATCAAATTCTCTATAGAGTTATTCCATGATTTTACATGTTTGTAGTTGGCCTTATTATTCATGTTCTTAATTAAACTCACATGCTTTGCAGATAATGTATTTATCGTCAATAATCCAGAAGTATTTGTTGCTTTAATAAGCTGCGTAATTCACTAATCCAGCCATGAAAATCCTCATTGGGTGCAGCCAAATTCCTTAAGGGTGGTCAACTAGATGATCTTAGTGGTCTTTTCCAACCTTAATGATTTTACAATTCATAGTTCTATTCTATGCACATAATTGGACTTAGAGCACCAAATTGGGCTGCCCCCAGCCCCATTTGAGGACAAACTGGAACACAAGAGGGTTTATTTTCTGTCAAACTTATCCACCCTTGTCACACAACTTACATTTACATTAAAAACTATGTCAAATTGTCCTATTTGTGGAGAATTTTACAAGACTGCAATGGGATTCTTGTTTTATTTTAAAATAAAGGCCTGATGTACAGGTTTTGAACAGTTTTATCCACAAGTCAGTTATCATTTTTAAAAACTATACTTAATTATGAACAGTAAAAAGTACCCTCTTGTGTCACTGTTTGAAGTAGTGTATAACAATATCACTTCCAGAAATGAAACATATTTACTTTGTTAGAAAATCTCAGTATCATAGAAAATATGTAACAACAGATAAAAAATTTGACCAAAAGTCCTCTTTCACTATAACTGCTTTGGATTATGTTATTCAGTAATAATATAATACATGCAATTAATTTTTGAAAAGGAGAGACTGGTAACCGTAGTGCACCTGCTCAGTTAATCCATACTCTGAAAACAAAGATGGAAAAAAAGCAGGAGTCGCAGAATTAGACCCATTTGGTGAAACACAAGAGATAAAGTCTCACCTAAGTTTTCCTTTTTTTCTGTTTTGGTCAATGTTGGTAAAGACAACTTTACAGTCTGAGAAATTGGAGCACCTCCAGAGGAGGGCCACAGAAATGATCCAGGGAATGGATTACCTCCTGTGTGAGAACAGACTGAAAGAACTGGGGGCTCTTCAGCCTGAAGAAGAGAAGGCTGCAGTGAGACCTGATAGCAGCCTTTCACTATCTAAAGGGGGGCTATAAGAAAGAAAGGGATGGACTCTTTAGCTGGGTCTGTTGTGATAGAACGAAGGGAAATGGTTTAAAACTAAAAGAGAGGAGATTTAGCCTGGATATAAGGAAGAAGTTTCTTATGGTGGGGTGGCACTGAAACAGGTTGTCCAGAGATGTAGTGGGTGTTCTGTTCCTGGAGACATTCAAGGTCTGGCTGGACTAGACTCTGAGCAACCTGATCTAACCGGAGATGTCCCTGCTCACTGAAGAGGAGTCGATGACCTTTAAGGGTCCCTTCGAACTCAAATGATTCTATGATTCTACAATTCTACAAAATTGCAAAGACAAAATTACACATTGACAAGTCTTATTTTCTTTCACAGCTTCAAATGAAAACAGATTTTTCAAGGAGAGTACATAATTCTAATTACTGTCAAATCCACATGTAATTGAGAATACTCACTTGATATATCATTCAAACATGTTCACAAGACTGTCTAGTTCAAAGTTTTGTTTTAAATACATTCTCACCTATTTTCCTCTTGTATTTCACTTTCAGTTTTACTGGACACTTGTATTGTCAATATCCTGCTCTTATACAAACACCTTGCTGAAACTATGAACAAGAGAGTGAAGGAAACTCAGGCATGCCTTGTTGTTATGCTTCTGTTGCATTTTACACCACTGCCCAGGTACCGGAATTGACTATCAACAAGTTAATCCCAGAACCTGAACTAGTGCAAAAGTGTCAGTCCTGAGAATAGGTCAATACATTCAGACTGTCTGAGCTAGGCAGCATCCTAAACTACTACTGGATAATACTACACTTCAAAACAACCTCATACCAGATCATTTGGAATTGATGTTGAAATTTTTAACACTATTCTTTATGATGTATATGGCTGAGGATCCCAAGTTCCCTTTTCAAAAGGAATATGCTGCTTAGAAATTGATGTTCTGCAGCAATAAGTTCCTAAATGTCTGAGACACTTTGAAAATGGGATAAAAACTGAGCGTTGTAAGTACTAATGAAAAAAAAATAGAATATTTGTACCTGTATTCTCCGCCTAAAACAGGGAAAACAGTATATGGATGAAACAGAGGATGAAGAAGTAAGAAAAAAGCTGCTTCCCAAACTTATGGAAAGGATTTCTCTCTTTCCTCCTGTTTTAGCTTAATTTAATATAAGATCAGACCAAATAAACAAACTTAAGGATATCCTAAGTGGTTTCTGTGTTTTACTTGATGACAAAATGAAACATCATGATTTGTGATATATTTTAAACTTGTATTTTGATGAATTGTTACTGCTCACAACTGCAGTAATCATTCAAAATATGAGCATATTAAATAAGTTATTCACAAGTAATTAAGCCAGTTGGTCTTATTTCTGTTGGTGTTCAAGCATCTTAGAATAAATACAATGTAGTTCTCAATAAAAAGATACATTTTTATAAACTCTCTTTCTAGGACAGGATATGCATTTTTTGGCAAACACCTAATGGGAGTAAGTAAATTAGAAAAAAAATATATATAAATAGCTCATGAGCTATTTATGTGATTATGTATTGGCAGAAAGCAAACTGTACACAAGAAACTCCTGATAGAATCTACAAATCAGAACACATGAATTCCTAGGAAAACTAACTTTCAACGATTACTGAATTGCAGTTTTACAGCCAAAAAGCAACAGGGCTAATAATGCTTTTAACTTACTATTTCCACAAGCAGATTGCTGAGCATATACTCAGATATTAACAGGATAAAACAATTTGTATTGGAGAGAGAAAGAAAGCATCCTCTTAGAAATAAAAGCTATACCTGGACCTTTCTTCTGTCCTCAGATTCTTCCTAACTTATATGAATCTTAATAAAAAAGAAAAAGTAAAAAACACACCTTTTAGTAAATATATGGAAAAATAATTACAAGATCCATCAAACGTATTTGCTGATTAGACAAAGGGGAACAATTTTCCCGTTTTATGGCTAGTCAGCATACTGCATGGAACTGAGGGAAGAAAATTTGTCAGTTTGGAAAAATACTGCCTTACACTTAGGTCATAACTACCCCATACTGTGGTATAGGCTTGGAAAAGTGTGCCTTGAAAACTGCTGCCCTGAAAAAGACCTGGGGGCGCTTGGTGACAGTCAGCTGAACATGAGCCAGTAGTGTGCCCATGTGGCCAAGAATGCCAATGGTAGCACAGCCTTCATCAAAAATAGTGTGGCCAACAGGACTAAGGAAATGATTGTCACCTTGTGCTCAGCACAGATGAGACCACACCTTGAGTACTGTGTTCAGTTTTGTGGCACTCACTTCAAGAAGGACACTGAGTTGCTTGAACATATGCAGAAAAAAGCAACAAAGAGAATGAAAAAGATGGGTTATAAGGAGAAACAGGGAAATGGGATTGGGAAGAGAAGCAGAAAGAGAGACCTCTATCACTTTTTATGAGAACCCGAAAGAAAGTTGCAGTGAGGGACAATGACGGTCACTTTTTCCATTTAACAAGCGATAAGATATGAGGCAATTGTCTCAAGTTGTACCAGAGGAGGTTTATTTGGACATTGGGAATAATTTCTTCACAGAGACATTCATTTCCTTGTAATTCTTCCTTTGACAGCACCTGGATTGAGGCAATCCCAAACATCAATACAGACTGGGTGATGAATGGATTGAGAAAAGAGCAACGGAGACGGACATAGGAGTATTTGTGGATGCAAAATTGGACATGAGCCAGCAGTGAGTACTTACAACCCAGAAAGCCAACAGTATCCTGGGCTGCATCAAAAGAAGAGTGAAAAGCAGGTTGTGGGAGGTGACTGTCCTCCTCCTTTTGAAACTTCAGCAGAAAAAGATGTGGTGCTGTTGAAGCAGGTTCAGAGGTTGCCACAAGGATGATCGGAGGTCAGGAGCACCTCTGCTATGAAGCAAAACCAAGGGAGCTGAGCTTGTTCAACCTGAAGAAGAGAAGGTTCTGGGAAGATCTTATTGCAGCCTTTCTATACTTAAAGGGAGGTTATAAAGAAGACATAGAGAGTCTTTTATAATGGCGTATAGTGACTGGTAATGATTTTAAATTGAAAGAGGATAAATTTAGGAAGAAATTCTTCATGATGAGCATGATGAATAGATTGCACAGAGAATGTGTGAATGGCTCACCCCTGGAAATGTTTAAGGCCACATTGGATGTGATCTTGGGCAGCCTGATCTAGTTAGAGATGTGCCTCCCCATGGGAGGTGTGTTGGATTAGATGATCTTTAAAAAGCCCTTTCAACCCAAACCATTCTATGATTCTATTATTTTCAATTAATCTGAATTCACTGACATCTTCAGGAATGACAGTGACTCCCCATGATTCTTCTTTCATACAGATACAATGTGGTATTTGGAAGAAATACTGGACGGGGCTTTGGGCAACCTGATGTAGTGGAGGATGGCCATAGCACAGGAGGTGGAACTAGATGATTTTCAAAGTTCCTTCCAACACAGAGTATTGTATACTAGTATGCTGCTAGTGGCTCTACATTGCTTGGGGTGGGGAAGAAGTTGAAGGAAAAGAAGAAAGCTCTCTCCCAACAAGAAACTATATTCATTGCCATTTAACAATACAAAATTAGATGTAGGTTAGGACACTCATACAGAACATCTTTCAAAAGACTAAATGTTTCAGGTGCAGAACTAAACAAAGTTGTTATTCTTCTCTCAGGTAGAGATCATGTTTGCATAATCTATGCACTTGTCTAAACATTCATCTTTTCTGATACAGTCATTTCCAAAAGTGACTCAGTATAATGCCAGAACTAAATTAAGTACAAAAGAAGAAATTCCTCCTCATTTTCATAATGGAGACTGTCTTGCTTAAAATTCTATTTTGATTAAAACTCTTTTTTGATTTCAGCAAGGCTTTGAATACTGTCTCTCAATGTATCCTTTTTAGACAATATGTCCAGCATACAGCTAGACAAAACCATAAAAGGATGGGTGAATATTTGGCTAATGGCTTGGGATTCAAGAGCTATGGTAAATGGGGTTACATCGTATTGGTTACTAGTCAAGAGTGGAGTCCCATAGGGCTCCATTTTAGGATCAATGCCTTTGAGTGTTTTTGTAAATGATCTGGATGCACTTCTGGAATGAACACTTAGTTCTCAGACCATACTAAATTGGGAGGAACTGTTGACTACCTTGAGGGTAGAGGTGCCTTGCAGAGACCTTGACGAATTGTAGGGCTGAACAATCACCAACTGCATGAAGATTAACAAGAGCAAATGCCAGATTCTGTACCTGGAATGGGACAGTCCTGGATATACATACAGACAGGGAGACAAGAGGCTGTAGAGCAGCCCTGTGGAAAGGGATCTGGTGTTCTGGTTGACAGCAAGTTGAAGATGAGTCAGCACTGTGCCTTGGCAGCCAAAAGAGCCAATCATAACCTGAGGTGCACCAGGCACAGCAATGACAGCCAGTTAAGGGAAGGGATTTTTCCACTCTGCTCAGTGCTGGTGTGGCCTCATCTCAAGCACTGTGTGCAATTTTGGGTAACACAAAGATAGTGAAGAATCTAGAGGACAAGATATATGAGGAGTGCCTGTAGTCACTTCTTTTGTTCAGCCTGAAGAGGAGACTGAAGGGAGGCCTCACGGTGCAGACAGGGAGCAGAGAAGTAGGTGCTGACTTCTCTCTAGCAACAGTGATAGAATCATAGAACCTTAGAATGACCAAGGTTGGAAACAACCTCCAAGATTATCCAGTCCAACCATCCACCTACCACCAATATTTCCCCACTAAATCATGTCCCTCAGTACAACATCTAAATGTCTCCTGAACAGCTCCAGAGATGATGACTTAACCATCTCCCTGGTCAGCTCATTCCAGCACCTGACCACTCTTACAGAGAAGAAATTTTTCCTAACATCTAACCTGAATCTCCCCTGGCACAACTTGAGACCATTCACTCTAGTCCTGTTACTAGTCCACTGGAACCTCTCTGGTTGACTAGAAATGCTGATAGATGATGGAAAGCGGCTTGGCAATCACCTCTGCCAGTCCCCTCAGCACCCTCGGGTCGATTTCATCTGGCTCCATGGACTTATGACAGTGGAATAATAGGTCTCTGTTTCCACCTGAACCGTGCTCTCCATGAATTCTGCTCCCCATCCTAGACTTGCATGTCAGGGGTTAGAGTACCCTGTAGTGTACCATGAGGATAATTAATCTGAATTTAAAGACAGAAGTAAAAAAGGTATTGAGAATCTCAGCCTTTTCTTTATCCTCAGTGGTCACATTCCCCTCCACATCCAGTAAAGGACAGAGACTCTTTCTAGCGCTCCTCTTACTGTTAATATATTTGGTAAAAAGTTTGTTGTTCTCTTTTACTAAAGTGATGAGGTAGAGTTCAAGCTGAGCTTTTGCTTTTCTAATTTTCTCCTTGCATATCCTAACAACTTCTTTGTACTTAAAGAAGATAGAACCTGAGGGAATGTCATCCAACTGCACTGGGAGATGTTCAGGCTGGATTTTAGGAAAAGATTCTTCACTGGTGGTCAGTTGCTGAAACAGACTGCCCAGGGCACTGGTCACAGTACCAAGACTGAACTGCTGGAGTACAAGAAGCATATGGACAATGCTCCTAGACATTGTGCCTATGTTTTAGATAGTCTTGTAGAGCCCAGAGTTGGACTTGATGGTTATTGTGGATTCCTTCCCCTCTCAGAATATTCTATGATTCTATGAATACCCAGTATATGTGGAAAATTCCCTTCAACTTTTAGAGTCTTTGAAGAACAGAATAATTTAAGTAAATAGTTTATACATCTAAAAAAAGTGAGTAAGATTTTTAACATAATCAACTTAAATATGTGTTGCAAATGAATGGGGCTAAAAGAAATCTCTCCTATTCTATTTATTTTATTCCATTTTTTTTAAGAACAAATACAGTATTAATCTGATGGAAACATTTCTTTTCTGTCTTAATTCTATATATTTATATAAACATGAGAATATGATACTTTTTTTTTTTTAATAAAAACATCAGTAGTAGAAATGCTTAATTTCTCCAATATAAGAAATGCTTCAAAATATCTTGAAAAATATTTCTGTTAAGAGATTTGTATTGAATTTCTTGTATAGTACTTGCTTCATTTTTGCATCTAGGAGTTAAGAAAAAACTGGGTAAATTGTCAAGGAGCTGCAGGAATTTATGGATAAAAATGTCCAGTAATTAATATCTTTGACTGAAAACAGAGATCAAGGACATCTTCAAAAGAAGATTTTAAAACATCTACAAAATTAAAAGATAACAAAACAGTGAAAGTAGGAGGGTTACTTCGTAAGGGCACAGAATGGACTAGTTTATGATTTAATAATGTAATCTAAAGGAACAACTGTTGGGAAGAAAGTGGAAGAATTGCAGGATTAATTACTAAGCCTTTAAGAGACAGGTTTTTTTCTGATTCTAAACTCTTGTCTTCAGAATAAATGCTGCAATAGTTTTAATTAAGTCTTTTAAACCCATACAACCTTCTAACACAAGTTAATTTAGAACACTTTTAACTAAGGTGGTTCAACGTCTAACCTAATTTCAGCAGTGACCAAACCTTCTTAAAATCTTTCGTAGGAGAGTCTGTACTAGTTTAGTTAGGTTGTTTTGAACTTCAGAAAAAATGAAGTTTTTGAACTTGTAGTGTTCCAAATAACAATTACTAATAATGATTCATTTAAAACACTTCTTGTAGTTAGCAAACTGTCCACTGTCCAGTTACAATTCCAATCTTACTTTCCAGCTATGCAGCATATTGAGCATATATGTCAGTTTGAAATTAAACTGTTTATTGTCAGTTTAGAAACTGAGAGTATTTTGCACAGCCTAGTGGACAGAGCACTGCACAAATGTGTCTGCTTCTCACCAATTCGTTGTGTAGATGTGAGAAATACGCCTTTCTTGATCTGTCCTCATTTCCCTACTTAGGCCTACTCCACTGATTAAATTGAACTGTTTTCCTACATAAGAGTATCTGCTTATGTTTTCAAAGTGATTTCAGATTTATTTTTGTTGTTCTGTTTCAAAAACAAATCTTATTTTTATAATCAAAGTTACATTCGTCATAATGTAAAGTTGCAATGTTAAAATTACAAAGAGAATATTAACTTACTGAAAATTACTGATTTAGCTGACAAAATTGATTATTAATTTGGTGGTATTCAAAGCATTATATTGCTATTGGAAATTGCTACCCACAAACTTTCCTCTTCAGTCCAGAAAGGTATTTATCATTACCTCTTCTGCTATGATTCTTTAATTTAGAATATGAATTCTGAATACATTGGTTTTGTTTTCTGATGCATTCCAGGAAGCTTCAAATATAACTGTGGCCCTATTTGAGTAATACAATATACTGAGTCAGGCTGTAGAGATTCATTTGTATACTACTGCTCATCTCTTGTTGCTGGATGCCCAACAGCTTTAAATGATGGCAGAGTACAAAGCATTGCTATTGTAACCATTACAACCAACAGTAGTAGGACCTATTTTCTGTATCTGTTACTTAAGGTCTGTAATTACTCTGTTGAGAATTTGTATTGATACTTAACCACAGTTACAACTACAGTTTCTTGAACACCTCCAGGGACGGTGACTCCACCACTTCCCCGGGTTGCCCGTTCCAGCACATGACCACTTTCTCAGACAAGAAGTATTTCCTAATGTCCAACCTGAATCTCCCCCAGTGCAACTTGAGGCCACTCTCTCTAGTCCTATTGCTAGTTACATGGGAGAAGAGGCCAGCTCCCACCTCACCACAACAGGTAATTGTAGAGAGTAATAAGGTCACCCCTGAGCCTCATCTTCTCCAGACTAAACAATCTCAGCTCCCTCAGCCGTTCCTCATGAGGCCTGTGCTCCAGACCCCTCACCAGCTTCATTGCCCTTCTCTGAATACAGTCCAAGGCCTTGATGTC
>JANHGO010006017.1:0-22073 GCA_024606505.1 Aquila spilogaster
CAGAACTGAAAACGTGAAGCCAGGCTTCATGAGTTAAGTTTCCTCTTTTTTTCTTTTTCTTTTTTTTTTTTAATTGTTGCTATTTATTTACTAACTCTTTGCCATTCCATTCTATCCTCAGTTCTATATCCAAAGTACAGATTATGACCGCACCATTATGAGTGCCCAGTCATACCTTTCTGGCCTCTTTCCACCAACTAGCAGTCAAATTTGGAACCCTGAGCTCCTCTGGCAACCCATTCCAGTTCATGTTGTGACAAAATCAACAGATCGGGTGAGTGTTGTTTGGACACTTCCTATAATGCCTTAGGCTTTCCCAGAATTTCTTCTTTAAAAAAAAAGAAGACTATAAAGAATATTTTATATTCTCTTTGAGTTTGATCTAGTAGAAAACATCAGCCATAGCTACTGGCTGACAAGCATGTCGTAACTCAAGTGTAATAGCTGCATGAAAATCCTCACTCTATAGTTGCAGAATACCTGATTTGTCAACCACACACATTTTCTTCAAGGAGCAGTTCTGACATTTCTCCTGAAAAGGACATTTTTGGACGGTATTGCAAGGAAGTTGTCCTAAAACAATATAGAGGGCAAGTGCTTTTCTGGGTATCAATCAGCTAGATGGACTTCCCTTCGTTAGCAAGTTGATTCTTTGTTTATTTAAGGAATGGGATTTACATCAGCCACTGTAAAGACCTTTCAATTATTACTTTCCTGTTCTAGTAGCACTTAGGCACTCTAATTACAGACAAGGGCCCTTTTATGCTATACAAACGCTTAATGAAACCTGCATTTCCCTTACAGTTTGTAGTAAGAGCAGTCCCACCTGAATGGTTGGTCTTGTAGAAGTTTTGCTATAAACAGCTCTTCCTGGCTGACTCAGGTTTAGATTTTAGTGTCACAGGCACCTGTGACAAGGATTGTGTTAGGAAAAAAAAGATATTAAATCTAATAGCAGGAAGGTTAATTTTGTTCTGCCTTTGAGGATAGAAGTTGACTTCAAGGAAATGCGTTCAAAAAAAGCTATTAAATAATTGCCTGTCCAGTCACCAGTATCAGAGGACAGACTCTTTCAGAAGAGATGGCCGCATCTGTACTTGAAAGCAGCTACAAGGAAAAGGGGTTTCAAGAAAATTGATTGGGCACAATGCAATTCAACTTGAAACTTTCCTATATTCCTAAACAAAAAAGAATATTGTGTCTGTTATTTAAATGAGGAATACTAGGGGAAGTTCTCACACCACAGGACATGTAAAAGCATCAGAATGGCCAGAGCCTTATGCAAATAAAATCTCATAGTTCTCAGGGGTATCTAGGGGTATCACAGTGCAGTGTCATGATCTGTTTGGAGAATGCAAGCTCTTCTGTAGGAAGGTCTGGTACCCCCTCACTTCTGAAGCTGCTTCAGGAATGGGTATTGATGTTTCACTGTGTGTGATGAAACCTGAGTCCATTCAAAATTCTTGTTAACTATGCAAACCACCTGGAAAAAGTACGTTGTTGCCTTGCCAAGCTACGCAGACGTTTGACAGTGTTTTCAAATGCCAAGCAACACAAAATGGGAAATTGAGGTCAAGTACAATCCTGCAAAACAACAACAACAACAACAAAAAAGCAACAACCTAATCACAGCTTATTTTTCAGCCACTGAGATCTATCAAGACCTGACAGGCAACAGCATTGAGCACTGCTTAATGAGGCCAAAAGAAGTGGCTTAATTAGTAAGATCTAGAGGGGGATAATTAAGCCATACAGCAAGAGAAACATTTGTTATTGCGTAATTAAACAACATTCCCCAGCTTCATTTTGCAGCTTTGAGCCTTCAACCTCCAGTGTGCTGCTGTTACAGAGAAAATGCCCCCATGCAAATGTGTCCAACTGATTGTGTGCTACTGTCAATTGGTGGCTGCTGCAAAGCCTCATGTTTATAAAATGAAAAGAGAAGCCCTCTATGTGCAGTCTGCTATTGTTCATCAAATGGCAGAGCAGACCTTCTTCCTCTTTTGGTTGTGCATAGGCAGTAGATATTCAAATTTAATGGCTTTTACTAAGAGCCTCTACACAGAGAATTTTTCTACCGTATGTTAAATCAGTTCCATTACACAGTTTGTATGGTTTCAGGACAATATTACTGTGGGGTCAAAAATGCCGTAGTGATGTGGCATAAACTGCTGAATCAGCACAAGTTTATTTTGCTCACTGTAATTTTTTGCTGGCAGACTTTATTAGGTATCATCTGGATTAGGTATCATCCGTGCTCCTGCAACTGGCGTAAAGTATATATTTGGCAGTACACAGTTCAGTGGATGTATATGTATTTATACATGGTTCAGATCAAATATGTACTATTAGGTGACCTCATAATTCATAGACTTGGGTTTATTAAATATGAAACCATGCCCCCAAACAAGAACAGAGTCATTAGACTCATGTTTTATGATATTTCAGGAGCACAATTTGTTTGTCACTCATATTTCAAGTTCTGTCCATTAGGTAGTTACTTAAAATGCTTACCATAATACAGTATTTATCTCCAAAAAGCTGTAAGCAGCATGTGAGAGATAATTCAGATTCCAGCCCTAGGTGGAGTCAAGCAGCATCTACTGGGATTCAGAAATTAAGAGAGAAATGGTAGCTTTTTAAAATTCCTGATTATGGACTCTGACCCATTTCCAAAAGCAATCCCCTGACACATGTGTAACTGCTTCCTGTCAAAATCAGTTAAACTGATGGAAATCCAGCAATCATAGCCACAAGTACCCACTGAAAAGTCAAGCTACCGCAGACCATTTCCTCTGTTCAAGAATTCATGAACAAGGCACCCAAACAAACCATTATGGAGTTGATGTAGCAGGGCCATGACCTTATATCACAAATACTACATCAGCAATCTCAGCAACAGAGGAACTAGAGGTGTGTTTGTTAGTTCTAAAACGATTTTAAGTTCTGCTTCTCTTGTTTCAGAAGCTGCATTTCCCTCTGCGTGACTGTCCCCGTTTTGATGAACTTCAGAATGAAACCCAAACATCGAGTGAATTTCAAAGCAGAATACAACCATACATGGTAAGACAAAATGAAGAGGACGTGAAAAATAAGAAAAAGGAAAGGTACTAAGATGTAGAATTTATAGAATTGTGTTATTTCCATTTGCTAAAAAGTCCTGAGAGCTCTCGTCAAATTAGAAATAAAGGCCAATGCCATCAAAAAATGTGTTTGATACACTTAGGCATTTCTCACAGTTTTAAAAATTAATCTTTTAAAATCTGAATTTATCGTTAATTTTCTAAGACTATTTGGAACTGCATATAACTAAAGTTCAATGATTTGAGGGGAGAAGAAATTTCTGGATGCAGCCATTTCCAGTTTCACAGGCAAGGTGTCAATTCTAAAAATCTGATACATCTCCTGAAACTTAGGAAGGTTTAGGCCTTACTACTGTGACTTTAAAATTGATGCTACAACAGATGCTCCTATGAAGTTAGACTGAGAGAGCTGGGGTTCTTCAGCCTTGGGAAGAGAAGGCTCCAGGGAGGAAAGATGGGAGGGACTCTTATCAGAGAATGCAGTGATATGACAAGGGGTGACGACTTTAAACTGGAAGTTTAGATTAGACATTAGAAAGATATTCTTTTCTATGAGGGTGATGAGGCACTGGAACAGGCTGCCCAGAGAAACTGTGGTTATCCCATCCCTGGAAGAGTTCAAGACTGAGTTGCTGGGGCTTTGGGCAACCTGGTCTAGTGAGAAGTGTCTGCCTGTACGGAGTGGATCTAGGTGATCTTTAAGGTCCCTTCCAGACCAAATCATTCTATGATAACAGAGAACTAAAGCAAGCCCAATCAGAAAAACACTCTGAGTTGTGTAAATTTCTCTCAAAGATGCATTTTAGGATCATCACAAGATATACTTATGTTTTTAACCTGACACAAAACTTCACATTCAGTGATCCAGAATTTCCCATTCCAGTGCTGCCGAAGACTGTGGGTATATGGATAGTATACCTGTCTCATGCAACCACATGGACAGAAATTGCTCTGGATTGTGGTCATTGCTGTGCTCATGCACTTTGTAATAGCACTACTGAACAAAGGAAATTTCCCACACTCTGACATTCTAAGTCACTTCAGGTTTCCTGCTTATGCTTGTTCGGCTAAACCCAACATTTTCTATTTCTCTTGGCTTACATCTAACTTTTTGCTAGCTCAGCTACTCTAGGCAGACTCATTCACCTGCCAGAGAGGTGAATTAAAACTTCATAGCAGTCTTCTCTCTCATCTAACAGCATGAAACAGAAATAAGGAATATTATCCAGTCCCTTTATTCTTCTTTGGTAACACACAGTAAGAATCCTTATGGAAACTGCTGTGGACCTACTACTTAGATCCTCAGCCTCCTTTCAGTAGGTGAAGAAAAATCTAGTTTCCTCCTCAGCTTCTTTTTACCTCATCCTGAGTATTTGCCTCTGGTTTTTGTGGTTTGCTTTGTTTTTAATTTTCTATTTTCCCATCATCCTTTTTTTCTCATCTTCCTTTTCCTTAAGTGCCACCTTCTTCTTTACTCTTGAAGGCTTGAGGAGATGGAGGTAGCCTCCTGAAGCAGTTAGAAGAAGAAGAGAAGAAGGTAGCAGACATCCATAGTAAAGCTATGCAAAAATCAGTGTCTGAAATAGAAATCAGCACCTCAAAATCATTAAAAAATGAAAAATTCAACCAAAATTTTTCTTTATAAGGATTTCATGCGTGTAAAATTAAACATTTGTGTGTTGTCAGGCTGGATGCTAGTGAATCTGTATGCATATATATTCTGTATGTACTGAGTATTTGTGATGTACTCTTCATCCTTTTTTTTCCCCAGGATTTTTTACAAACAATGGCAGTTAACACAGGACTTGAACTGAACCATCTTAAAATACTGGACAACTTCCAGCTCTGGAATACATATGATACACTGTACTGCGAGGTAATAACAATGCAATAAGGATTATGGGAAGAAAATAACTCTAAGATATGTTTCAGTTAAACATTGTAAATGTGGTTCCACAGAAATGAGTTGCCCTCTCTCCTGAATTTGCTTATTTTTTTAACTTTGAATCTAAATCCTATTTTAGTGCAATGGTAAAAGATACCCCATGAGCAAGGCTTACATGGCTTACAGCTTTCAAAGCTGTTGTCTTCATGTGATGTTTTACCATAAGGAATTGGTACCAAAATCTACTCCCTTTGTTCCATTTTTTTTTCCTTTCCAATATGTTGCTGTATATATATTTTTGGTTTTTTTTTTTGAGCATGCTGGCTGGGTTATATTGATTCTTAACAGGAAAATGATCTTTTTCTTTTGTTTTCACCTATTAAAAGGCAAATATAAAAATACTTGCATATTGAAAATAAGAGGTAAAAATATGTTCTGTAAAATAGAAAACTGATTGCTCCAGTGAACAGTCAGACTGGTCCCAAGCATGGGATAATACTGTAAGACACAATCACTCTTACATGACAGTAGAGTGACACTTGTCTGCAAGTGACAGTGAACAACTGTATGGAAAAAGGCAGGACAATTTGGAGCTAGATTATACCCTAAAGGCCCACTATTAGAGGACAGGAAGAGGGTAAGATATGTATCTTCAATTTTTCACACTAACAAAATAAAAAAGTAGTACTGTTACAGTAATAATATGTGGTGCCTTACAAGAGATTACCACAACACAGATTATTCCCCTCTTCCTGTTCATCCACTTCAGGTTGATCCCCATTTCCACAAAGGGTATTTCATGGAATGCTGATGAGTAAAACCACAATGGACAAAGGTTTGCAGGACAGCCTCAGAGAGTCCAAATGTAGTAGTGTGAGGCTGGGCAATAGAAGGATGGGAATATAATAAAAACATTGCTTTCCTTTATCACTAGAGTATTCACAATTACTCTCTACCTGAATGGGCCACCAAAGATGCAGTGGACAAGATGGAAAAACTGGCAGAATTGGCCTTATTATCACTATTTGGAGTTTATAAAACAGAAGAGAAATCACGACTACAAGGAGGTAAATCAAAAATGCTTCGCTCCCAGAAAGGATGAGACAATGCCTATAATAACATAGAACATCACCTTACTTAATGAAAAATTATCCATCACAACATTGGTTTGTAATTATGGGCATTGAATGCCACGTTAAATATGAAAATATATACTCAACATGGGGATTTGCATGGATTAGGCATTGGAAAAAAGGTATAAACATGAATGTCTTTGGTTATCCTGTAGATTTTAGGAAATTAAAGTTTTCAGAGAAACAAACAAGGAAGAAAAAATCAAGACCTTGTTGGTATAATCTCTTCTGACATTAGTTTAGACTAAGTTCTTTTTCTCCAATATGTATTCTAGATGTTTCCTGATCTTTTTTTTTTTCCTTTCATGTACTGCTTTTATATTGTGCCAGAATCTTAGTAACACACTGATAGCTCTCGCAGAACCTGATGTAAAGCTGCTTCAAAACAGTCTAGTCAGTGTGGAAGATGAGAGATCCAAGTTATGTTTATACTGTAAGAACTAAGACTACTGCTTTGCTACAAAAAAGGGGTGCACAGGCTATGCACATTCTCACTATACAGCAGCACAAGACACAGACATTCAGTGTGTGAATCACAGGTGTCCATGAGCAGGAAAACTGCTCAAGCTCAAGTGAGCTTGAGTATCCACGGTCCAGACTGTTCAGGGCTATGCTTTGCAATGCACCTACCCTACAGTCTAGACCTAGTTAAAGATTAGCAATCTCATTATCTAGGCATACACATCACTGGATCAAGCCATAAAGTAACTACACACTCAGACCTGCGCTGAAGTTCGCTAGCTGGCAGCTGGCCATAACATGAGGGCAGAACTTCTTTTTAGTGTTCATGTGCTTTTCCCTTAGGATGGTATAACTTGTGCTGCAAGGAATTTCATCTGTCCTTGTTTTATTGGCTTTGGAGTATCTCTAGTTTGGACAAGGAGTACAAAAGAGCTCTGATAAAATCAATAATTGGTACTGAGTGACTTATGGGAAGTAAACAGTTAAAAATATGTCTTCAGCATCTAGAGAGGAAGTGGCTAGAACAGCTATCACTATTGCAACACTCCAAAGAGACAAAAAGCAATGGAGATCTCAGCAGAACAAAACTAGAAGTGTCACTGCCATAATTCTGTGGATAATTCTAGCTGATTTCTGTAAATCCAGTCACTTCAATTGGCCTGGATGACGAATGATACATTTAACTTTCCTTTGCACTAAATTCTTGCTAGTTGTGAACTTAGGATGAGCTAAAAAACGAGTATGAGATCTGAGTAGAAGTGTTCTTTTTGACACTCAAAACCCTTTACCTTTTTTGGTTCTATGCAAATGTTATATCTTCATTTTCTTCTTCCTTTCTCCCCCATCTTTTTAAGGTGTCCTTGTGAATATTATTTTAAACAGTATTAAGCAAGCCACTAATTCTTCAAAAGAAAGAAAAATGGAGGTCTACTCTGCAGTAAGTATCTTCACTTTTTATAAATATTTCTACGATTTCACTAGTAAGAAGCTCTGAAAGAGAATAATCAGTCTCCACGTAAGTTAAATGAGTAAATATATACAGTTCAGTTACACAGTCCAATTCAGCTGTATTCAGTATCAGAATACAGCAGGAAAGGCTCACACCTGTTTCAATCAAACTGTACATGGTAAAGATATTTGTTATTATGTCATTTTTTTCTGCAACTTTTAGTGCAGTTTTCATAAGTTGCATCTGACCTTAAGTGCTCCTTACCCAGAGATGCTCGTGCATAGCAGAACTCCAGCTGTGCTTCCAAACACTTCCTCCTCTTAAAAAGGGGTAGTACAGCTGAATATTCTTTCTTTTTATTTTTTTTTTTTAATTCCACTTCATTTTATTTTAGAGGACAAAAAGGGCCATTTGGGTCAGATCAAGATCCACTTAGCTCATACATTATCCTATCTCTGTCAGTGGGCAGCAGCAGGGAAGAATGTGAGAATAATACCAGCGTGGGATGATGCTTTCCCTGATGCAGCCTCTCAACAAACTGTGGTTTATGGACTTCCTGAGTCCGAATCTTTGTCTCTGCTTTTAATAACTCTTAACAGACGTTTTTCCATCAATTTATCTAATTGCTTTTAAAATTCATTTTGCTTTTGGCATCTGCAACACCCTGTGGCAATGACTTCTAAACTCGTGTGTTAAAAGAAAAAAAAGTACTTCCATATTTATGTATTTTTTAAAACTTAATATTAATTTAACTCCCTCCTAGCATTTCTATTGTGGGTAAAAGAGAATAGACATTCTTTATTCACTTTTCCCGGTTCACTTACGAATGTATTATTTTCTGTCTCATTTCTTCCATTTTTCCTTTCCCTAACCATTTTCCAGTATTTAACCATTCCACCATTCCTCATTTAGGAGCTGCACAACACCATAGTATTTTCTGGCTGCCTTTTCTCTGTGTTTCCTAGATCTACTGTATTCTTTTTGAGAAGGAAGTACATTAAGTGCATCCAGAATTTTCACTGCTGCTTTAAAGCCTTGAGACCATATATACCCTCATTTTTGAAACTGATCACTCTAAAAAGTTCAAGATCTTACATAATAATTAAAATGCAGAAGTTATACTATAATATAGAGAAGAGGAACTGTAATATAGAGAAGAGATAATGGGGAGAGGAAGAGATTGCAGGTGGATGATAAAGGTTAACTGATTCTGTCAAAAATAGAAGCCAAACTGAGATTTTATTGTGCAAGTCAGAGTAGAAGAAACAGCAGTTTAAAAAGTTCTGAGTGTATATAGGGGTGAGGAGAAACAGTCTTAGTATGCAACTGTTTTGTATAATATCTTTAAAAGGACATGGATTTTAACTTGAAATGCCATGAGGTACACTACCTTGTATAGCCTTAATCTTTTCTTGGAACGAAAAATCTTTCCTGAAGGAAGGGATAGCAAAATGCCCTGGAAAAATGGATTTATTTCTCAGACCCGATCATGCTTTCCCTCATTATTTCTTCTTAAAAAAGTATTGCCAGAAGATGTAATATAAATACTGCAGTAACTCTTTGGAAATGCCCACTGCTGTCTGAAGTAATCTGTTAACATTTTGCCTGATAACAAATACTCTGAATACATTCTTATAGTCAAATTTACACAGGTTTTATTTTATTTCATATTTATTTTTCTACCACCTCTATAGTCTCTTTTCATTATTCTCTATAAATGGTAGCTGATTTTACTGAATTTCAATAGTGGATTTTTTTTTCCCAATAGCATGACACCACAATTGGGGCCATCCAGATTGCTCTCAATATTTTCAATGGAAAACTGCCACCATATGCTGCTTGCCAGTTTTTTGAACTCTACCAAGAAAGCAATGGGCAAGTATATTCTTATCTATGTTAGAATAAGGAGTGTTTGGAAGTTGGTTCCCTCTTCCCCACAAACCATTTTTCTATCAAATATTGTGAGGGGGTATAAATTTGCTTTAAACTGATATTTCACTGAGTAGCCAAAAAAGGCACAAAGTTATGTTAAAACAGGAAAAATTACGTTTGTTGGATATGCATATATCTGTGCTTTGAGAGAGCAGAAGAAGAAAACAGTCCTTATCAACTGGAAGTAAGTGGTAAATCAAACTTACCTGTTTCTTCAAACAGTAGCAACATCTCCCAGATATCTCATAAATCCCAGGTAAAACAGAGAGTTTAGAAGAGCCAAAAGGCTTCAGAAGGACCTTTTGATCTGACTGGTGATCTGTGTGGTAACTCTCCTTTGCAAACTGTCTTTCACCTGTCTTTTAGAAAATCTCCATTCTTGAAGAATGGGTTCTAGAGTAGGACGCTAAAACCTGTTTGCAACATTCTGCCTGCTGGAAATCTTTTATTTAAGAACAGTTTTTAAAAAAATCTTTTCAATTTCATTAATCAGGCGGTATAGCATTGAAATGCATTATCGGAATGACTCTTCAGTGGATCCTTACCTACTCACTCTGCCAGGATGCACCTCTTCTTGCCCACTTGAGAAGTTTGCTGAATTAGTTTCTCCGATAATTACAGAAAATTGGTCAAAAGAATGTGGGAATAAAGACAAAATGAAAGGTAGTGTAACAGCACTGTATTTCCTACATAAGACGTGGAAGTAGAAGTTGTATCAATGGCCACAAAATTTGTACCTTTCACATGATAGGTTGATCTCCCTTTAACAGATGTGGATCAGCTTTACTGTGGACAAAGAAAGCAGATTAAATTAAATTTCTCTAAGAATGTAAAGGATAGACTTGTTCAACAGTGTGAAGTGCTATTATTAGCACATTCACATATGGAACTACCTAATGACATGTCCCAAAGTAGGGCTCCCATTGCTGCAAATATACAACAGAAATATAAGTCATATAGGTGGTATGCAAGGAGTCCTGCGTGTGTTGGATTCATCAGAGCTTCTGTAGATGCTAAACATAAATGGTTTGCACATGCACAGTAAGATTTATGCATCTGAATTTCTGGCACATGTACTACGATACCTTAGCCTTTACTGTACACACCCAGTGCAATTGATCTATGCAGATAGAGCAGCTATTTTTCTTGAACTACCAACAGCTGACAGCTGCTAACCTTTGCCAAATTCCTTTCTTCCTTCCTGAATGTTATTTCCAGGAGCACAAGGCACCAACTGCCACTTTCCATTAGTCATAGTATATTTCTCCCTTCCTGCATATATTCAGTGTTTTGCTGATCCCTGATGAAACTCATGGTTTGTATTAACTACACATGAGATGTCGCTCTTGCCCTATGAAAGCCTAGAAATAAGATTTGGCCATTCTCAGGAAACTGTACGTGTTTTCAGGATTAAAGTGTATGTTTTCATACTTACATTAAATGTAATGCAGACCATGGATCTTGATACAAATATGAAAATCCAGCTATGAAAATATTTCCACTGTACATACTTTTCATTAGACTGTTATCTCTGTGTCTAAGATGACATACATATATGTCTTTCCTTAACACTCTTCTCCTTTTTTTTTTTTTTTTCATTACAGATATCTATATTGGATTTGATGTTGCTGTTGGCTTGTTGTTCATTTTTAACCTTGTACTACTCTATCTCCTTTATCACTACGGACGCTGCAGGCGCAGAAACAATTACCAAGACATTTGAAAAAGAGGTGAAGAAATGCAAGAGAGCAGCTAGACATCAGGCAGTTCTTTAAATTGCTCTGGCTTGTATCCATCAGTTTGCTCTGGCCAAATACATCTCCAAAGCATATTCAACAAACTTGAAGAGCTGAGGTATCAGTGGCCTCACTCCTGAAAGACTGAATACTTCCAGTGAGAAACACTGTAGAAAATTATTATTAAGAATATACATTGGTAGGAAGAGGGAATTACTTCACTTTCTACCTTTAGGTTTTCCACTACTACTAAACATTATTAAGACATCCACTGGGGTGAAGGAGTACCATTGCTTATGATTTTTTTTTGCTTTTTTTTGTGGGGGGAATTGTCCTCTGCTTCTCCCTTGTCCTACTTAAGGAGTCTTTTTTCAAAAATCACAAACTATAATATTTTTCTTACTTCTCATAAACAACTATTTTGATGATGCACAGGAAAATGTTTTCAGTGAGAAGAAGCTGCAATTACTGTGTGGAAAATATTCATACCAGCACTTGGACATACTGTTTTTTGCATTTATTCATGCAAATCCATGCATGGGTTTCAGGCTTGGCCTCCAGCTAATAAAAGCCTGCTGCCTGTTTTTAAAGGAGTTGTACCACTACAGCTCTCACAGAAATTTGTAGAAATCTGGGGGGACTGTCACAAAAACAAGCATCAAGCAAGAAGCTCAGTGCAACAGGATCTTTGTCAGTGTCCACAGATTCACTAATACAGATAAGAAAATACATTTAAATCTATTTTCTGTGGCAACATTCCCTTCCTATTTTTCTGAGCTACCATTTATGGATGACGCTTTGCCCTACATCTTTGCTTTGATGCATCTGCATCCTGTCCTGCTTCAGAACACTGAAATAATCTTAGTTCTTTCAGCCATGCTTCCTCCAGCTATCGTTTTTCTCATCATTTTAATTTACAATAACTCTTTGTTCTGCTCAGAATCCCTTAAGTTAGCAACGTATGCACTGGAAGAAAGAAGACAATTCTGCTTTTTGTATATTGATCTCTCCTGTGAAATATATTTTATTTCTTTAGATTTTAAGCTCCTAGTGGTAGGGAATCTGTTTCTGTAATTGCTCTCTAGTATCATAAACTACTATTATAAGCACTGATATATAAATGTATATTGTTGTATAAAATAGTGCTTATCATCATATGTTTCAAGGGCTGAATCAAGATTTTTATCCTGCAGTCCTGCAGAGGATACTGTACAATACATTACCATGAAGGAGTCTTTTAAAAAATCAAGACATTTATACAGACAATGCCAAGTTCAGCCTGACCGAAACAGTAAGAAATCTTGTGCTCAAGTTGATGAGTTCCACTGAGGTGCAGAAGTCTAGAAAAAGCTGAGAGATGGAGCTGCTTAGGTCACACATAGATTCACATCTTCGTTGATGCACTGTTTCTCGACTGACTGTAGCTCACATCTGTGTGCTGCGATTTGGAGCACAGAAGCTTGGGTCAACTACCACAGATCTACAGAAACTTACCCTCAGTATTACATGAGAACAGACATATTTAAAATGTGATGTAATTAGATGTATGGTCATTAAATAGCATAAATCAAGCAAAATTACAAAGACTTGTGGGAATATAGGGCTTTCCAAGCATCACTGTTTTTTCCTGCAGTAACTTCAGCTACAGCTACTTCAACTTCACCTTTTGAAGAAATATTCCCCACTTGGTACAAAGCTTTTACTATTATCCTTGACGTTTCCATTTCATCCATTTCAGGAAAAGATCATAATTAAGTGATGGATTTGATTCCTACATGGTAAAGATCTTTTGTTGTACAACAACTCAGGGTTAAGTTCTCAAAAAAAAAAAAAAAAAAAAGGAGGTTATCTGTAAATCAGATGTTTTGTATGTACAAGCTTCAGATTTTAACTAGTTGCTCTGATCCTCAGTGCAAAACTCAAGTAAGTGTTCATATTGTAGTCAAAAGTGTTAGAGCAGCTCTACAAAACAAGCCTGAGCTGGTTTGTTAGCAGTGGACTCACAGGAGGACAAGCTCAACACAAACTGCAAAACTGGTCCTGGCTCCTGAATATGTAGTCTCAGTGACTACGAGATGCTGAGCTCTATTACCATGACCACAGAGCTACTGATACTTGCTTAAGCACAGATTGCGTATGTTTTTTTTTTACCAGAGGCAGTCAGATCCTTGACAAATGAAGATATATCATTGACTGATAAACTGCAGCAAGAACTGTTTTAAAGAGATCACACAGTCAGTCAGTTGCACTCTACAAGAAGTGGAATGGAGCATGTTTTTCTGACACTGATTCTTAGAAGAAGCATATCCAGGTAGAAAGTAAAACGTGAAGTGTCTGACACATCTTTTGTCACTGATACTATTCAAGCATAAGCTCATCAGCTGTTTCAAAGGATTTTAAGAGATGAGGTAATTCTAGTCGCAGCAGATGTTGTCATAATTTTATTGTAGGAACACCTGTTTTACTAATAAAAAGTCATACCTGGAAATGCCTGTCTACTTTTAGAAAGAATCCAGTGAATGCAAGTTACACAGAATATAATGGATAGATTCAGATGTTGTAACTTCAGAATTAATGAAACTACAATATGGATGCGATACATTAGTAGTCTAGGTCCCAGATCTCATTTTTAGTAAAGAACCTTTGCCTTGCTTGAAGCCAGGTGGAGTAAAAGGCTGTATTAGACAAGCCTGTGGCTTTTTGTCAATTTTTTTTGAGCTATGTTTACAATTAGCTCAGCAGAATCTGTTGATTGTGATTAGAAGGTATCTTGCCTCCATCCAATCTGTAGCACTGTAATAAAATATGTTAAAGAAACAATGCATTTGTAATTGTATTTGAGTGAGAAGCTATGGAGCTTTCAGCATGGCTATAATTTTCAAACAAAAGTGAATGCTTAGAGTTGCTCCTTCTGTAAGAACAGACTTTTAAAGCACTGATGCTTTGGCATAAATAATGCTAACGTTGATGACATCAAGCTCTTTCAATTGCCCTCTAGCAGTGACATCATCTGCCTCTGCTATAATTACAATAGCAACTAGCAGCTCTGCAGCAGGGTTTCCTGGAGCGTGTGGCAGACAGCAATGCTTACACAGCATTTTCCAGCTCTGTCAGCAACAACCTTCTCTTACTGAATTGATTTCGTTCTGGAACTTGTTTATTCAGAGTCCTAAATATTGCATACACTGGGACAGCACAGCATAACTATTTGATTTCCAAAGTAGTACCAGCTCACACTGAAGTGCTTGTGTTCATTGGCACCTGTAATGTAGAGACACTTGATCCTAAGGATACTATTTCTTCTCATTAAATACATTTTCTTAGATATGGTAAGAGAACAGAATAACAGATACATTGTATTAAAAAAAAGTCTGTTCCATTCAAAACATCTTAAGTTTGGATTAAATCCCATATGACAAAGGTTATGTTTCTACATTCTCCTCCACAAACAAAAATAGGCTAAAAATTTCACTCCGTGAAGATTTACAGAGATAGAATCTGAATTTAGTAAATGATGAAGGCAGAGGCTGGCTTATTCTTAGACTTATGATCCTGTTCTTTATAAATCCATGTTGAAGTGATGTCAGCATACTGCATAGGATTGCACTGTTGGCCTGAAGTGGCTGAAAATACTTACACCTTAAAGCATTTCTTGTAAGGAAAGAGATAGGGATGAAAGGTGGACATTTACCTTCAAAGGAATAGTTTTATTGATTTATACAAAAATGCTTCTTCACCAGAAGTTGCTAAGTATTAAAACTCAAAAACAAACAAACACCAACATGAATTGCTACTGAAAAAAACAGTAAATCATTTGAACAATTACATTGCAAGGTCTCTTCTATGACTAGGCAACTTCATTCCTAAAGTGACTTTAGCACTGATAAGGTCTGCAAGACCACATCTAGGAGTCCAGATACAGTATGGACAGACAGCTAAAAAGACACATCTGAAGTCTAGTCACGCTAATTTCTGTAATTTCTTTTTTAAGTAGAGGAATGCCACTACTTTCTCTCCCAAGACTTAGCATATGCTGCCAAATCCATTCTTTCTGCAGACTGGAGTTCCAGGGATCTATCAAAAGAAAAAAAAAATTAAGACAGGAAAGACATCATTTTCAAACAAAACAGACAGTGGCAAAAGAAAACAGTCTTGGTTCCAGCTCTTTTTGTATATATATATATTTATCTGAAGCTACATCCATGGCAAAAACAGTAATGACTCTATGTCCTGGTTATGGCAGCAAAAGTTCTTGTCCTCTTCCTATAGGGAACTCCTGATTTCACAGGACACAGCAATTTTGCTAGCTCATCAATACTACAGAAAGAATGGTTATATGATGCAGCACAACCATAAAGCCTTCTCTTTATTAAGATGAGAATAGAAAGGATATAGGGACTCAAAAAATGTGTGACCTGTGTTGTAACTTAAGGTATGCATAGGTAAAGATGTTCTCTATTCTCCATGGAGGACAAAATACTAATCACAAAGCATTTTGATCGATAATTACAGGCAGGCTGGCAAAATTTTGTAATCCCATTGGAGTAGCTCACACAAATATTGAGCTGAAGACATTTATAGTACTTGGAAGCTGGGCATCTGAATTCTCTCAGTTCCAAGAGCTTCTTCTGTCTGACCCCCAAGAAGCAGCAAGAGCTGAATCAAATCTGAAGACTATTTACTCTTCAGAAGTTTTAAACCGCATACACCTAAGATGAAAATGGATATGAGCAGTAAACTAAAGTTTGCTGTTCCACAGTTTTTTCACCTGTGCAATTAAAACCTAAGTACTTTTACAAAACAGGACCCTACCTCCAGAGCAGACAAATAAAATTAACAACTCAAAAATAATATGTTACATTTTCATAAAAAGAAGAGAACACCTACTGCTGACTGAAGCAGCCCTTCATGAGAATCTTGTGTACCCTCTGCAATATGGTAGCAGAAGAGAGATGTGTCAATCAACTTATGCACAAGAAACAAAGATAAGGACTCCTCTTTTCTTGGTAAAGGAATATCTAGATCAAAAACAGTTTAGTCTGTAAGTTAAGATCATTTGAGTAAGTACATAAAATTCCTTTCTAACAAATAAAAGCCTAATTATTACTTCACTGTTTCGAAAGACAGAGTTGGCAAAGACAGGACACATTAATCTGTAAATGTGGTGGGTAGCCAATCCCTAGCACAGTTACTGAATTGTCTTTTTTTCTATGGCTATTTTCTCTCATCTCTGTACTACTGGTAGGATGAAGGAGAGGTATATTAAACTGTAGTGAACAATATGAGCTGCCATTGCTTATTCTTGCATGCTATAACCACCAGAACTATCTGATCATAAATAGGGAATCAAATAGTTCTTTTCTCCCCTCAATTCTTCATTATAAAGACTACACTTGAACACAGTCTCTACTAATTATTATCTCCCTGTTTCTGACCACACACTTAGGAATATCAATATTGTAAAAATCCATTAGCTGAGTTGCAGCTGCTTTTGTTGGTCTGTCTGGTCGATGTTTCATTATGATTTGAATACCAATTCTCTGCAAAGACCATCCTCCCTCGTGAAATGCTGCTTTCATTAATGACTGTCTCACTTGAGCATTAAGAAGAATCCCATTTTCTGCAGAATTGCAGGCAAGCATACAGTGAGTACAAGTACTTAATAACCATTTACTTGATGCTTCAGACAAGTACGTCTGAAGAAAATGCTAGATTTCCATAACCAAAGCTTACTTTATCAAGAGCAGACTAAGAGTTCTAAACATTCTTCTATACTTGAAAAAACTAACTGCCACTTTATGTGCAATCTGACTCTTCTTGAATGTGTCATTTTATAGTGACATATCTTTCTCCTTTAGGATGTAGTCCTGAGTATATTTGTTATCAGTAAAACCACAAAAAACTCATATGATGCTCTGTGATGATAGGTCTTGACTGTTCAAGTGAGAGACCAAATATCCTGAAATCACAGCGATGAAAGTACAGCTCTGCTGACTCAGAAAAGTGTTACAATCCCTTACCTGTTCTAAGAAAAGCCTAGGACAACTGCAAATACTAGAGGAAGAGTGACAGAATAGTATGAATTTTGGAGGTTGCCTATAATAAAATCTAACACTTTCAATAATAAAGTCTGCTTTAAGAAAATGATTGAAATTGTCCTAAAGCTATTCTTTCTGTTTTCCTAGAATCTGTGTATCTCCTAGCATTCTATGAAAATCTGAGATTTTTTTTTTTCCAAAAATTCTCCCAGAAATGGAGAACAAAATTTCTATTATGTGCTCATACGTGCACTGAGCTCTAGTAAACGCTGCTGTGACAAGATCATTCAGGATTTCCCCTGAGTCCGAATGAGTAAGTTTGTATGAGGGAGGAAAGAGAGGAACAGTGCACATCTGGACACCTTATCCTCAGACTGATCTTTCATTTATATGCTAAGCAGTTGATACAAAACTGATAGCAGTCTAGCACTGGAAACAGAAAGGAACACAAGCAAGCTATATGCTTTATCTTGCACAATTTGTAAAGTTATTTCATTGCATTTTAAGAAAGATGTAAGCAGGAGAAGGCATCTTAAAGACTAATGGCATAGTTGTAGTCGAAACAAAGTATGCAGTAGAAATGTTAAATAGCCTGAGGCGGAAAACAAAAATAAGTCTCTGCATCTCTGCATACACACATGATGTCCCAGTAACCATGAATAGAGCCTGAAGGATCAGTCTCAGAGGTCGGCTTAAATACAGATGCAGTTGAAGATGTATAATTTTTAAAATACTATGATGTTAATTAAAATACAATAGTCACAACATTTGATTACTTTGTAATAATGCTTTTCCCATCACTGAAAACTTAAGTTTATACATTCTTTTGCCTTTAAATTTTGTCTAGTGATAAACCTATCTGTGGATAATCTGATGATTACCTAAGTGTACCATTTTTGCAGAGTGGACAGGCAGCTCCCCCAAGTGTTTACTAACAACTGCTATGGTTTTTAGCAGTGGGTCAGTGCCCTACTTTGATACAAGAGCCTAGTCCTGTATGGGTAGTGAAATGTCTCAGTATTTACTAGATACTGCCTTGACAATCAGCAAAACAAAAGCATAAAAACCTATCTGTTTGAGGCAGCACCAGAAGCTTCTTTTACAATGAAACCTATGACACGAAGGCTAAGAGACAAGGTATTTCTCTATCTGCATTATTTGCAGTAGGACATCGTGGAGAACCCTCATGGTGAATCTAAGGTTGAGAAGGCCTGCTGCATAGAGGAAAGGAAATTTGTCCCAGATTAGAACCATTTAGGAAAGGGCAAGCATTAAAGGAAAGCTTTTGCCAAAGGACTGGATCCCAGCTTTTGGATACTCTACAGAAGCTATTTTAGTGGGATGGTTTGCTCTTTGGAGAATGTTTAGACACAACATTTATGTCACATGCATGCAAAAAGCAGCGGAGGCCTTGGTTTATCTGTAGACATCTTCAGAAATAATTATACATGTGTGAAACCATGTTGGTTAAAAACAAAGTCCTTTGGATATGTGGAGTTAAGAGGGATTTCAGTGTAGTGAGTAAACTACAGACGTATTGTTCCTTAGAGGTGGCAAAACCATGAGAGCACCAGTTTGCTATCAACACCGGCAAATCCTCCAAAGCAAGATCAGGGTCACCTAACTGCTGCAGGGCATGGTAAGCTGCCGCATTATTTCAGAAGCTGATAATGCAGGGTGTGAGGGAGCAAGAGCTTCTCCTGGCAAGTCCTTACCAGACTATCCCTGGCATGCCTTATAAAACTAAGCAGTCTGTTTGAACGCTAGGACTCTCCCCAGTACTTTAACACCTACCCATACAGAAAGATTTTGGAAACAGTGAATCTTTACATCACCTGTAACTACAGCTCCACGGGCATTACAAAAGGCTTGAGTCACAATCTCATACCGATTACTAGGAGCGATCTGCCACCTACTGCCTTTACAGGCTCTCTGCAGCCTTCCACGTAAATTGTAGCAGTTTGCTTTAAATGGGATTTAGCCCACATTAATGCTTCAGATTCGAATCAAATTAACCTAGGATGTTAAAAGGCCACTTCTGCCCTTTCAGAGATAGCTTCCTTTCTAAAGGAGTAGAAAAGAGATCATTAACAATTTTCTTGTAGATCATGAATGCAGGAAGTTGATATGTAGATTAGTAGCAAATGAATGGATCAGAAAATAAAAGACTTCACTACACAATTTTGTTCAGGGCTTAATCAGTATATATATATATATATATATATTTTTTTTTTTTTTTTCACAGACAAAAACTCCTATTCAGTCATATTCAATGGCTGAACTTCAGATGACAATTACATTTTCCTGACCTTCTGTTAGTCTGTATCTATCTTAATCTGTGTTATATAGAAGGAAGGAATAATTACGCTGTGAGATCAGTATCTCCCTAGTGTTATGCACTAATTTATGGTATCTTCAGCTCTACTAAAGAGGTGTGTGATGTTTTTTGTTAATTTCTTCAACAGGTATATTGATAATATTCATAGCAAAACTTTGTTTTCCCTTTTTTTTTTTTTTTTGATAACAAGATTAATACTGTAAGACAAGTATGTTAACTACTAGCACCAGATTTAGCTAATTGTTTTGTGAGTTTAATGACTTCTGCATGTCTGAAAGCCACTGTTGGGAGCCTCTTTAATCAACTTAGATTTTCAAATTAACCTTCCACAAAATTATTGATGATTGTAGGGAAAGGAAAGTTTCTTGAGCCAAACTGCCTAATTACTGTAGTCAGCTAATGCAACATAACCAAAAAAAAAAAAAAAAAACCACATGAAGAGAAATGTGATAGTCAATTTTCACCCTGATCACAGATTTTCCACCAGAAATTCCTCATTTTTTTGTTGTTTATAACGGTGAATCCATTCTATCATATCTGGCCACTCAATATAAAGCTAGGAATTCCAGTTGTTTTTTCCCAACATTTTGTCATTTGAAGTCTAATGCTATTATTGCACACCAAAACAAGTTTTCCATCAGAAGTCAGTCAATGAAATACGTATTCTGTAAACAGACTTTTCAGGCCTGGTAAGCTTGAAACTCTGTTGTTCTCTAATTTGGGGGAAATCTAAAATATGAAAAATTATTAAAAAACAAGCTACTAATGGATAAGCCTGTAGTAGTTTGAGAAATGATGCATGACAAGGGAACTCCCACCTCTAAGTTTCCTTTCAAGATCTTATAGAAGCAGACCTAATGAAAACTAAAATATTCTGAAATCAATGTAACAGTTGCAATGAATTCACACTGCTTTTAATAGTAGTATTAACAGTAAAAAAGACATTTCTTGAGGTAGCTGTAGTTAATTACCAGAAATTGATTACTTTGTATTACCTTCTGAAACACAGAGCAATGCCGCTTGAAGAACATTCAGACAATACAAGAAGAAGCACATAAGAGCATGGATGAGACAAAAATAGGCAACTGAGTGTAAAGATACAGACAAAATGTAATCAATATACTAGCAGCCACCTCCCGGATATCCTCCCCTTTGTGATTACTCACCATACATGCAGAAAGTTCTCTTGACTGCTCACACTGAGTGCTTGCATAGGCAAAGGCTTGGAAAGGTAGGTCCTCCTAGATGGTGAAAGTATGAGCAGCGAACCAAAGATATGGTAAAATGCAAGTAATTCAAATTTGGAGCAGAGGCATAAAATCTCCTTATCCAGGAATTTGAGGGAATAAATTCTTTCTAGAAACAAACAAAAACTAGCAATGTTCTGCATTGAAATGCCAGATGCCAACAGTTACTGGGACTTAAATGTAAAAGAAATCGGAATACCATGTGATCAGCTCGTTACAAGCTGTGACACTGTCAAAATCAGCTTCCGTTTTTTAAGTTTTGTTTTTAATCAGCAATGACCATGCTGCAACACTGTTTACTGGTCGAACTGAAATAAATTTAAGGCCATGACTGAACAGTGCCAAGTGCTGAGTCATCACTCCTTGCTTCTGTAAAAAGCTGTATCACTGCTCCCAAAAAACCTAAGTATACTAGATCACTAAGTACTAGTCACAGAGAAAAAGAAGTTATATTCAAATACATAACTTCTAGTCATTTCTTATATGAAAAAAAAAGAGCAGAAAGTGAATATTTTTAAGGTTACTTCATCAATAAACTAACAATTCAGTTTAAGGCTATTTCTTATAGAGTATGTTCTGTAGCTTTCTAGGTTTCAGTCTGTATTGGAAGGGTCAGGTCAATTCTGTTATCACACGAAATAAAATATTTTTTTTTCCATAAAAGATTCATCTTGGACATGCTCTGCACCATTTTTTTTTTTTTTTTTTCAGAATGTGGGGAAGAAGTATCAGAAAAAGCCTAAGCAACTGTGAGATTGATTTATGTACTCATGAATTTTATTCTTGACTTTTCAATAGAGGAAGAGAAATAGTGAACAATCAATTATCCAAACAGAATCCAAGAGTGGAAACAAAAAAAATTGTGCTTACATGATAGAGAATATGTTTCTTTTCATGGCTGCTACAGTGACACCTCAGCTGGCACATACATTCAAGCATTTTTAAACATCTTAGTCTACTTAGTCTAACCTGGATAGCAGTTACTTGCTGGCTAATTACTTAAACAGGCATACTAGCTAATTTCAATTGCACTATTGTGAAATTTATCAAATAAATAACTGATTAATATAATCCAAATATGCTTTATTATTAAAATACACCAATAATTCAATACTTTAATGAAGCGAAGAGGTGTAAGTAAGGAACTATTCAAGTTCCTTTTCTTACATGCTTCTCTGCCTTACACTAAAAATAGGACAGCAGAAGTTCCAGGGAAATTTGGCCAAAAAAAAAAAAAAAAAAAAAAAAGCAATTATAGCATAATTAAAAA
>JANHGO010006018.1:0-22073 GCA_024606505.1 Aquila spilogaster
TCAGGTCTGCCGCAGATGTGAAAGGGGAGGAGAAGATGGCCCACGGTGATAAGCTCCCAGGAAATTTCTATGGTGCCACATCTCTCCTGAAATGACAGACATTGTTTCAGGCCACTTGCTCCACTAAGTGCTGTGGTTCTCCAGTTGCCATTTTACACAGAATTGTTTGCTGTCATGGTTTCACCTTGTGGCTGTCAAGCAAACCAGGTGAATAAAAATAAGAGCACGTACTCATTCTGTCCATGATATATCCACACTGTGTTTTAGTTTACCATCAAGTTTATAAATCTAGGGTTTCTCCACACAGATTGTAAGCTGATCTGTGGGTTGTCATGCCTACAACCCAAAATGGACTTTGCTGATTAAAAGCAATAAATTGAATACCATCGTGTTGTGGTTTAATCCTGGGAGGCAGCTAAGCACCAAACAGCCACTCACTCACTGTCCCCACAGGGGATGGGGAAGAGAATTGGAAGGGCAGAAGTGTGAAAAGTCATAGGATGAGATAAAGAGATTTTACGAAGTAAAGCAAAAGCTGTGCGTGCAAGCAAAACAAGCCAAGAAATGAATTCAGTACTTCCCACAGGCATGCAGATAGATACTCAGGCACTTCTAGGGAAGCAGGGCTCATCACACGTAAATTTCTTGGGAAGACAAATGCTATCACTCACAATATGCCCTCATTCCTCCTGTAGCCCAGCTTTTGTTGCAGAGCATGACATTATGTGGTATGAAGTATCCCCTTGGTCAGTTTAGGCCAACTGTCCTGGCTGTGTCTCCTCCCAACTTCTTCTGTACCTCCAGCATCCTGGCATGAAGGAGAGCAGAAGAAGCAGAAAAATCCTTGGCTCTGTGAAAGCAGTGCTCTGCAACAGCTAATACATGACTGTGTTATCAGCACTGTTTTAATAAAAAACCCAAAGGAGAACATCGTATGAGCCTCTGTGACAAAAATGATCTCTGCTAGTGAAAACCTCCACACATCCTAAATGATCTTTCAGCTGATGGAATGTTGCTGCAAATGTTCATTACAAGTAACAGCATCTTGAGGGATGAGAAAGCGAGGTGTGTATGATCAGGTGTTTGGATACATATATATTCAGGAGTCCATGAGTTTGTTTTTCAGACCATATTATGATCGTTTTCTTGGGTCTTGATAAAATGCCATAATTTTACTACTAAAAAATTGTTAAAATGTAGTTTAAGACAGCATTTGTACTGCACCTATCAAAAGCAGGAACAAGGAAGTTTTGAATATCCAGTTGGTTTATTCAATGCATAGCTTGATTTGTGCTTGTTGGTCTGACACCGTTTTCTGACGCACCTACAGTGGTACCTGGAAACCTTAACCTTAATCAGGAAAATTACACTGATACTAATTTAAGTATCTTCTTTCAGTAGTGCACCCAAAAGAGCCTTTGCCATCAAGAAGACAGTGTAGATTAAGCTCTATCTTTCTGTGTCCGTCAATACTTTAAAATCACCATTATCAGAAAAGGGAGGAGTGGGACTATTTAGAGCTCTGACAGCTGAAGTACATCACTGAAATTATCAAGAAGGCTACAACTTTTCACAATACGCACCTAAACTTTACAGAGCCCAAAATTATTATCTTCTTCTTTCTTTGTAATAAATTCGAGCTCATTTTAGTTACTAGTATTTGAAGGAAGACCTGCCAGCATAATAGCAATGTAATTTGAGAAGCTATTTAAAAAAAGACTTTTCTCAGTCAGAGACTTTCTTTCCAATTGTCTACCTCAGTCCCTGCTGACAAATGCTCACTTTACACCTCTACAGAATAATGAAATGAAAGCTTCAGTAACTCATGACCCACACTTCAGCATATACATATACTGTGTGCATAGGCTTGCCTATTATCTTTTCGTTCTTACTGATACTCTGAATGATCCTTTCTAGCTTCTATGTCTTCCAGGGGTCTGAAGCTGCATAGGCATCTATTATCTTGGAAGTTGCCCAAGACGAGGGGAACTGATTGCGGCATAGTATAGGTGTAGGGGTAAGGCTGAATACAGATTGTCCTGAGGATATTATTGTAAGACTGTTGAGAGACAGAACAAATTTGCTTCATCCTCCTTTGAGATACAGAACCAATGGGATTTAGCTGGGCAGTTCTTCAGAAAGTATTTCCTCTACAGGCAGGCTGAAGGGAACATCAATTTAAAACTGCAGCGTGTGGTTATGTTGGTGAGATTTTTTTGCATGTGTAGGGAAGAAAAGGTAGTGCTTTGGGGCCTTTGGATGTCAGTTCTTGGCATGTGGCCTCAAGAAAAAAAGTCTTACTTCTTTGCTACTGACATTATCTGTCTGTGACAGGTGGCTTTCAGTGGTGCAATAAATGCTGGGTAGTTCAGAAAAAAGGTTTTTTTCCTTCATTTCTGAATTTGTTGAAAAAGGAGGCCTGTGGAAGGAAAGAACAATTATGAACACTTACCAAGATCAGACGTAGAGATTCAGAGTTCAAGATTACTTCTACAGGAGTGTGGACTGACTAAATGTAGACACTTAACGAGCTTCTCAAATTCTGTATGTTAGTATATGCATGGGTACTGATTTTGAAACAGTGTACTGCTTGAACAATTGACATTTGGAAATAGTATCTTGACAGCATGTTGATGTCCATGTAGACAGAAAAATAGAGGGCTTATTTCTGGCCCTGGTAATGTCATAAGGATGCTGTGTCCTACAGATCAGACTTATTCAACTTTTTTTCTCAGAAACCTCATCTGGCGTTATAAATGACTGAACTCCTGACTGGTTTGAAGTAGTTTCTTTTCTGGGTTTCCTTTCTCTTTTTACCTCCATTGCCTACCTGTTCAAATCAAGACCTTAAATAGTAGTACATACTTTCTTCTTTTTATCTGTGAAAAATCCATTCGATTTCTGATAGAGAATAATAGAATATTGTTCACTTTTATTATACTGACATTTAAACTGTAGAGAATGGCTAAGGAAATTAAAACATTTGAATTGATACTCATTCTGTGCAATCTTCAGATA
Source organism: Aquila spilogaster (assembly GCA_024606505.1). Classification (NCBI taxonomy): domain Eukaryota; kingdom Metazoa; phylum Chordata; class Aves; order Accipitriformes; family Accipitridae; genus Aquila; species Aquila spilogaster. The sequence continues at coordinate 3,019 of JANHGO010006018.1, forward strand.
CTTTGGATGTGCTCCAGTATCACCAGCACCAGCAATTTCTGAGAACATAAAGGATAAAGAACAAGAGGATAGATCATATTTGGTATAAACGTAGTCAAAAATTTATCCAAACTAGGTGCATGATGTAGGAAAGGAGATGTAATTAATTATAACAGGTTTAGCAACTTTTAAAACATCTCTTGAGACAGCATTGAGTCTGGGCTAAACGCTGCACTACTCATGTTCAGCTGGTTCAATTATATTTTTTTCAACATTGTAAACATATCTGCTATATAGGTGAACTTACTACTCAACAATTTTTATGATGTGAACTTTGGCAGACACATCTGAAAAATTCTGGAAAGTAAGTTTGAAAGCCATGTGAACCATCTCTGAGGAGGAAGCTTGTGTTTCTTTTCCTGGTTAAATCAATCTGTAAAAATTATGCAGAATTCTGAATTCTGTTTTGTTTTGAATTTGTTCAAAACGTATCAAGAAGTTACATGTACATATTTGTATATGTGCTCTGGAAAACTGATTTCACTTTTATCTGAGAAATTCAGTTTAACTTTTTTTTTTTTTATTTGTGAACTTCTGCACTTGATTTGCAAATGCTGATACAAATTGTGTTGTGCTTTACACATACAAGTCATTTTTTGTATCTTCTGAGTGCTAACAGTAATGAATTTCTGTTTTTAATGCTATGGTCTCAGTATGTTGAAATCAAACTCTTTGAAAAGAAGAAGAGAGGGAACTTCCAAGCGGAAGCTTTCATTCCATCTTGTAACTCCTGAAGCTGCAGAGCATTAAGATATACAGTAGCTTATTTCTAACGTGAAATTTGTTGTACAGTACTAAAACTGTATTGATTTAAGTGAGATATTTTCACTTCATGTTATAATGGAAAACAGAAGTGGTTTTTCTGTGGTTTTTGCTATTTCTTAGTTTCCTGTTGCAGTAGAAAGATAACAGATAAGCATAAGAATTGAATATAAAATAGATTAAGAGCAAATTAAACCTTAAAATGTAAGCATTATCTTTATACAATTTCCTATATATAATGTATTCCACTTTCTAGCAGAATGCTTTACAGAACTTTATCAATACAGAACTTACATGAATTGATGGTAATGTCACAGCTGAGCAGAAGAAACAAAATGGAAGATAATCTATTACTTTTTAGGTTAAGATTAAATGGCTGACTTTGCAGTGAAGCAGCTGAGAAACGGAAATACATTGAAATGTTTATTGTGTTTGCAGAAGTAAGCGTCTGACCATATCCAGCACAATGGTGAACACCATCATGGTCAGCATGTGGGGCACAATAAAATATCTGGAATCAGATAGGAATCATAGGTCAAGTGGGAATTTTATTATGAGGGAACAGCATTATTTGCCTTTCCAACTTTTTTTCTGAGGTAATAACTGTAGGATTTTCTTATCTGGCAGTTTACACTATTTGTTGTATATTTCAGAAGTAGACTATTTCCCAATGTGTATAACACACATTGCCATGTGTGTTATAGAGGAGGGAGAAAATAATGGCTGGAACAGAATATAAAATCCTTGTAGTCCTCTGAGTGCAGTAGATTTACTAGGAAGCTTAAGCCATTAGATCCTTACTGTCTCCAGTTTTGTACTCCCCAGGAAAAGAGGGACGTAAATATAATGGAGAGAGTACAACAAAAGGTCACAAGGATGATGAGCATCTTTCCTATGATGGAAGACTGGGAGAGCTGGCACAGTTCAGCCTAGAGAATAGAAGGCTGAGGGCAATTTTGTTGATGTATATAAATACCTGAAGGGTGCAGTAAGGGCCAGGCTCTTTGCAGTGGTGCCTAGTGACCAGATAAGAGGCAACGGGCACAGGCTGAAATGCAAGAGGCCCCTTCTGAACATGAAGAAACACTACACTTCTATTTTTCTTTTTTGATTTGGGGTTGACTGAGCAATGGCACAGGCTGCCAGAGAGGTTATGGAGTTTCCTTCCTTGGAGATCTTCAAAACTGCCTGGTTGTGGTCCTAGGCACCCTTCTCTAGGTTTCCCTGCTTGAGCAGAGGGGTTGGACCATTTTGTGATTCTATAATACATGTAGTATGTGTGGCTAGGAAAGTAGCTGGATACGGTAGGATTATATGACTGTTGCAAGGTTTCTCCACTGCACAAAGGAGACCATGTACTTCAGTCGAGCACAGTGAGTCAGGCACTTTGATGTGCTTGCCAATTTCACCTTCCCACTTCTCTTACAAGACAGTGAGTTTTGTTTCATGGAGCATTTTGTACCCCAAAGTAAAACTTCCTTACTGTCCTTTGTTTTGCGCTTCACTGTGATGCCCAGTGAAACTGTGGACATCCTAAACTGTGCTCTACACCAGGGGCTAGAATGATGGTCTTCAGGCAGTTCTGCATCTCTCAGCATTATTCATGAATTTGTGTTATTGCTGAAAGACTATGTAATGGTTGAAATAGTAAATTTCTAAGTTATATATAAAGTAAAAAAAAAAATGGTTTATTAGGGAATGCATGATTCAATTTGACTTCTAGTTTCCCTTCAGTGAAAAAATTCACTTTTTAAGAGAAGAATCAGCAACATTTTAAGGACAACATAATATGCATGAGTTCAAAGTATTTTTATACTGTGCGGTCTGTGATCCAATGCTAAATTTGTTGAATTACAGTAACTATTCTGTTAATCTGGTGATTTCATTGAATTTATACCAATTCAAAACCAGAATTGCACTCCTGGGAATCAGGCCTGCTCTTTCAAATGCTAATGCACTGTGTAAATTGCTGTTCCTGTTTAGATAAAATTCTGACTGTGGCAAATTAGCTACCACTATCCTTTTCATTCAAATTGTCTTGGAACATATGAAACCTAATTTTGTGTTTCTAAAAATTAGCATGAGTACTGTATACTATCAGTTTCTCAAAGAAAAACAGTTTGACAGTCTTTTGACATCAGCAGTTGATTTCAGAGAGTTTCTACAGTTTTTTTTGTCTTCACTTCCGCTTTAATAGTGTTGGTTGATACATTCACTGTTTTCAGCTGCAGAACGTTATTTGTCTGTATGACAAGCTTTTCTAAATCAGAGGTGCTAGTTGTAATCACATTGGTCATGCTCCTTATAAAACAATTACCGGTAAGCATGACTGTGGGAGCTTAATCACTAGCACTAAAGTTGAAAGTTAATGTTAGCTGAAATAACGTAAGCAGAGGAGACAACTTGTATTAAGTGCCTTTGCAGAATGGCCTTGGGGACATTTCAGCTCTGTCATCAGAACTGAGCAGAGGTACAGGGTAGGCACCTTTCCTGCTCTGCCATGGAAGCCTTGTTCTCTCGAGGGTTTGTACAGCAAGAGCTAACTCTTAATGACAGCTTGTTCGCCACAAGTTCAGTTCCTCTGCACTCCTTCCTGTTCAAACAATCTTCATACGTTGTGCAGAGAGCATTATCTCATGGCAGGTATCCTAGTAGCAATGAATTGAGTTAGTAAATTAAGTTCAGTTCATAATTTGAAAGGGGAGAATTTAGTTTGAACTGCTGCAATTCAACCGGAGTCAGTAGCAACATCATTTCTGTGCAGTAGCCCAACGGCTAGGTTAAGCTTGTTCATACTTTTTTCATGTCGTGATTCTGGGAATGAGAAAGCCACCTGAAGTCTTATCAGTGAAAATGAAATGTAGTGAGCATGCTTTGTCTGTGTTGTCAGAAGTAACGGTTTCCATTGAAGTTCCTAAAATTCCACGATTAATGCCCATTTTGCTATGAAATAAATTTCAGTTCCTCCAGAACAAGAGGGCAGAAATGTTGGTTATCAAGTTCTGGAGACTATGGATAAATTTCGAGTTATTTTTTCAGAAATCAGGTAATTTTTAATGTAAAAGCTCCAATGAGATAGTATTTTGGCATTCTCCATGCAAATAGTTGATAGAGATAGGTTGATATTAAAGTCTCAGACATTCTTACGGATTTAAGTATGACGGAGGTGATAAGAGATGGACAGTTTCTATTTCACAGTTTGATTTTAACTGTTGAATGTGTATAAATGAATGTGTATGTGTATGTGAATTCACTGTGTATGAATTTACAAACACAAATTGTTGGTATGTAAAACAAAATTGAGATAAGCAGGATAGGAAGGCCAGGTTTATTACAATTAGAGAGTCTGATTTAGCTATAATTCATCTTTTCAGTGTCTGTTTCTCTTTGATCTTTGAATCCTCGGGGCTAGATTATCTGCTTTCAGTCTTCCAGAAGGAGGATTAGAATATTGTACCATGGCCCCTATGAACGAGGGATGGAACAATACTTAAAGGATATGTATCATCAGGCACAGTAGAGGTTGAAGCCAGGCTGCTGTTCACCTCTGCCTTTGGCCATTCCTTCTCAACAAGTTGCATGACAGCAGCATAGTGGGGTTCAAGAGCCTTCTGATGCAGAAGGCAGCAACGCAGCAAAATTGGTACTTTTGCAGCCTCCGTGTAAGACTGCAGTTGACTGATTGTAGAATGTCTTCCTGGAGGGTTTTGATGTCTTCTGGTATAGCAATAATGAGTAACTTCAAAGTAGAAAAATATATTCATCTAAACTAATTGATACAAACATTTTGCATTGTCAAGCTTTGAGCTAACAGTTGAACTGTCTTCAAACAGATAGCATCTGGGAAGAATAATGCTAGCCAGATTATGTGTATCTTTTTTAAAATTCCATACTGTTCCTTTACCAGTAATCAAAATTATTTATACAACTTACGTATTTTATTCTTTTGCTGCATTACAGAATCACACAGCAAACATAGCACTGTAAGTATGTGATAGCTCACAAAACCTTTTGCAAGAGTCACATGTACCCACTTTAACCCTGCATTGTTCATATCAATTATAGTGCCACTGGTATTTCACTAGAATTCTCATAAACAATGAGGCATTTTGTGCTTTGTTTCCAAAACAAAGCCAATCAGCAAACAAAGCACAGAAATGTCAAGAAGATGGAAAAATTTTTGCTAAGTGACATTGAGAAAAATGCTGTGATTAAAATACAATTTAAACAAACAAAAATATTTTGTTTATAATACAGTCTAAACCATAGAGATTTGAAAAACACCTGGGTTCAGCACTGCGCCTGCTAGTTGAACAGATAAGCAATCCTATTAGTGTTGAGGAAAATAAAATTGGAGTTGCTGAGATTCATGTGATAGGAATGACTCAGTCAGGAAATAAAGAGGTATCCACCTGATTATGTTTGCTGTCATGGTTAATACTTGTTTACAGTTTGATGCTCCACATTGTGTAGGTTTTGTAGAAATACCCGAATGGGAAATGTGTATAGCAGCCTTCAAAATGTTTTAACAAGATGGAGAAGAATGAACGGTTCAGAGCACGAAGAGGCTATTCTGTATATGAAAGGACGTATCTAATAAAACAACCTAAGTTATACCAGTTCATAAATGTAAACCTTGGTTTTGTTAAATAGGGAAGCTGAAAACAATTGATGCCGAATATCATACATAAATAAATGATAAATATCATACAGGTTGGTGGTGACTGTGAGTAAACTTACGAAGTGAACTACTCACAGATGATATTCCCATTTTATACTATATAAAATAGATTGTTTGTTTTTCTCTTCAGTATCTTTACAAATTTTGGGGCTTATTTTGGTAAACAATGAAAAATCTTAATCTTCCTTTTCTAGTTACATATATCTGAATTTTTTTAGGACTATGTTCAGGGAAAACTGATCTCCAGTAATATTAATCAGCTGAAGAGGTTGTCACTTACTGATTGGAAACGTGTTTTACATTGCAGTATTTAATTCTCCTCTTCCCTATTAAGCTCAGTGTAGGAGCACAGCTGTGAGAACTGAGTTTAGTAGTCTCCTTCAGACAATGTTCTGATCTGATCAAGATGGAAATTGATTTCCTTCGTACTCATAGAAGTTCCCCAGAATGTTCATGCAGAAGTAGAGTGGGAGGCAATATGCAGTTTTTAAATCAAGGCATACTGATAGAGATTATCAGTTGGGGGTTCAAATCAGAGACCTTCATCACTGTATTCTCTCTTGAATCAGGGCAGGATTACATAATCAAAATAAATAACAAAAAACATGTGATCTGATGAAGCTGTTCCTTGATTTGAATAAACAGATATTGGCATTTTGTCATTTGGAACATGATTGTTTTCCAGCAACATTTTTAAATATTGGACTATTGCTAGGTTCATACCTCCTCTAAATGATGCCATGTGGGCATTTTCCCTTTTTTTGCGTAAGTTCTAGAGATAAAATCATCAGTGTTATTGCTGTGATTTGAAATACAATGCTTACTTTTTTGGCCGTGATCTTACTGTTTTAAGTGAAGAGAGTTAATTGACCCTTCTCCACCAATCACGTGCCACATTCACTTAAGACTAAATCAAGTTTGGAAGGATTTGATTCCAGTTAAGCTCCTGAAAGATCAGACGTGCTTTAAGCTGACAGTTGAAAGTCAGAATGTTGTACAAGCTTATGAAAAACTTTTTTTGATGCTAGATTCTGGAGCAATTCTGAACATCAGAAATGTATTTGAGAGTGTCTTTTCAGGTTTTTAAACCTGAAAAAAAATGAGATTTTTAAACAGAGAAGAAAGATTTTGGAAGTGTTATTAAATGATGCATTGCAGTCTTTAGGTCTTTTTCATTCAACTGCTGCATTCCTCACTGGGGAAAAAAACCTCAAACTTTTTTTTCCCCATTAAGTGCTAATATATTCTATGTCAGCTATGCTCTATTTTCCTTTCTGAGATTTTTTTCTCTATCTAGCTTTCTGTCAGACCAGAGACTCAGTAAATTAACTTCGGCTGATATCTGTAGTCACAGAATAATTTCATCATTTTCTACTACAATCTTTGCATGAAATACTACAGTATCCTTTCTACTATCAGTTTAACTTTCCAGCTTCTTTAAGCCAGTCAGTGCCTGAAGATATGTGCCACACCTGTAGAGGATGACTTGCTCAGCAGCACTGAAATTTAGCCTTGTTGACTTCAAGAATCATAGGATTTAATTTTGTGTTTCCTTTGAATTCACTAAATGTAGTTGCTTTCAATGTGGCTGCTTTGAATAAAATGTAGAAGAAATGTAAGTATCTTAGATTTTTATAATTTCCAAAATAATTGCTGAATTTGAAATAGCTGAATTCATACCATAATTGCAAACAAAAAAAAATATTGTCCAAATAAAACTGTAGTTATCCAGAGGTTATATATTTCTGACAGTTTTGGAGATGTCTCAGTAGTTCTTAAATTCATCTTAGATCTACACATCGATCTAGCCTTGATTTAGGAAAGCCTTCTGAACATATTTTTTTCAATTTTTTAAATAAATTAATATATTTTCTCCAGTTGTCAGTGGCTGCAATTCAGATTCCTGGATTCTCACAACATTTCTCAGTTTGTGGTTTCAAATGCATGCTCCTGGGGCAGACTTCCTCTCTCTCTCTTCTTTTTTTCTTTATTTCTTAGTGTGGGTCCATGTTTGTTCTTCTGTTCAGTTGGTATCAACCATCACCGCCCTGACGCTGCAACTGGATTTAGTACTTAGAGATATTCTGTTCAGCTTTTATGAACCAAAGTATTGTTCAGTCACTGTGGTAAAAACAAAAGGACAGCAGGGGAAACAAAAACATAGGAAAATTTCTTAGTGACAGTGTTAGGCATAAAAAATACTATTTCGATTTATCTGTCCGACATTTATTACTAATGGATTACTTACTGTTGTAGTTCAATGCATGTCATGAATATCAAAATATATGTTTCTAAAGTCAGAGAATACATCCTGTTTAAAAAAAAAAAAAAGTTTTAGAATTGTTATTCTCTACATGCTTTTGCTTGCAATGAAATTATTTGAATATCTGTAAACTTAGAATGTGTGAGACTGTCTGAAGTGTATGTTACTTACATCTGGCTTATGAGAATGCTCAGAGATTGCCATATCTTATGCCCAACTTTTCATGACTCAACTGAGAAGAGTGAGGTTGCATTCTTGTAGTTTTGGCAGCCTGAAAAATAGGTCTGATCATGCTCTCAGAAGAAAATGATGAGAATTATTTTTACAGTAAAAAGGTAGAACCTTTAAAAAGTCTATGTAATACGAGAAAAGTTAGGAACTGTTGACAATTATCAGCTCAAATGTTTTAGTATGGGTTTCCCAAATGTTATTCCATAAAGTAAGGTACTATAATTATATGGGTTTGCATCATAATTCCAGTTCTCCTTAGTTATTTGCATGGGAACTGTTAATTTTCCATATGAGCCATTCCATTGGCCATCGTAGAGAAGCTGTGAGACCTTTTTCTTCTGCAAGATGCAGAAGGAGCAATTCATGATCAACTTCTGTTCTTGGAAAATTAATGTTTGGCTTGACATTGTTGATATATTGTTTGTTCTAAGGAAATTTGCCAGATTCCATGATGCCTTTTAAAAGTTTGTTTCAAGACACTTTGACAAGACTTTTTTTTTTTTTTTTTTTTTTTGTGCTTTAGCAATAGATAAGGGAGGAGTATAATAATGTTATTGAACATCTTCACAGTCAGCACCAAGGAGAAAAATTTTCCTCCCTCTTTCTCCCTTCCTTTGGAAATACTGAGAAGGATAGTACTGGAATGCTGTCTCCAACCCCAGAAGTGGGTGGATCCATTGGATATATGGTGATACTGAAGGGGCACATCATTCTGTGTCTGTCACAAAAGCCCTTGCCAAGCAAACATATGTGACATGTTTTAGAGCTGTCCCCTTGGAGAGCTCCTGGGAGACAATAGAGACAGATAGCATTGTCATCTGTTTTGCAGGAATGTGTGTTTCTGCAAAAGCCCATCTTTTTTTCTGCTTTTCTCATGAGATTAATCAATTCCATGAATATATGTGATTAAAAACTACTTATAAGGCCTGAATTGGGCTAATGTAGTATTGTAACAAGATGATACTCCAGTAAGGATTGCTGTAGTGAATTTTTGCTCCCACATTTTAAGTTCTTTGTCATAATCCCTGGCCTCAGTTAGAAAAGCCAGGTGAACCCAACAATATGTTTTTGGAAATTATTCTTTGTAAATCTGAGACTGAAAACAGTGAAAGTACCACAGCAACCTGAGGTAGCACCAGATCCTGAAGAACCTTCTCCCTTAGTCCTTGTATCTGAGCCCTTGGCTCTATCTTTTCCCTTCCTGTTCCGCCTCTCAGCAGTGAGCTTATATGACATGAACTGAGTAGTTCCTCTCACACCTAGGATAAAACCATTTAACTAGCTCTAATCTGCATCACAAGTTTTTTGAGGTAGTCACTACGAAGTACCGATGTTTTTTGGGGGGTGAATATTTGACAAAGATAGTTTCAAAGGAGTCAGTGAGCACAGAGCTGGCGTGGTCCTTTCCTTGTCCTTCATGCGGTTTCTGATGTGAATAGTGCGCTCTGCACTTTAGTCCTTTGGGTCAGACTTGATCCATATGAGGTAAGGGAAACCATAGCAAGGATATATCATGAGCAGTATAACCTGTGCTGCTCTGACATTCTCAACTAGTCAGGCAGAAAATTTGCCAAAACACAGGAAAAAAACGTGTTTCATAACTCCTGAAAAAAACCAAGCCAAACAGAAAACCTCACCTGTTCTTCATTATATGTATTTAGACTATTTCAGTGTTTCTCCATCAGCTATGCAAAGAACTCATTGACATTCTCCCCATTTATAGTTTGATCTGTAACTGCATGTTTCAGTCAGCGAAGTTAGCATCTAGCAAAAACGTGCTGCAATTAACAAAACATGAGTTATTTGAATATGTAAAAGAAATTGTTGCACATATTCAATTGCTCTTTAGTGATCTTTATTTTCAATGTGTGACAGAAATTAATTTGGGGAAATGTATCACAGTTGCTGATAGCTATCTGATTTATGCATATGTAGCCTTGCCAATGCTGCATCAAGCTGTTAAGAGAGTTTCTTTGGTCAGTATTTCATTTTTGTAAAGGCTAACAGTATCTTCTGTTAGCCCATTAGCAGGATTATAAAACTTGAAACACACATGGTAATAAATCTTCTCCAATTATCAAGTTGTAAGAAGCAGCTTACTGGTAATTTCAAAGTGTATTAGCTCACTCCCTGACGTGAGAATCCATCCTTCTTTGTAAATAGAGCAGAGATTGCCTAAAGCTGGGCCCACCTGCAGAGGGAGAGGTTGTTCAAGTGAAGTGGCCTGATGGAAAGCTGTATGGTGCAAAGTATCTGGGAACAAACACAGCTCACATGTATCAGGTGAGTGTCTATATTTATTACCAGACACCTACTTTTGAGATGTCTTTATTGCTTATTCAGCTCTAGCATTGGAGTGGCAGACCACAACTTCAAAGCTGCAGAAAGCAGGGGTATGGACTGAATTCTAACTGCTAATGCCTTTAAACTAGCACATAATGCTGTCTGAAACAAAAACTAGTACTGTGCATTTCTTCCGAGTTGAGGTCTTGCCTGATCTTATGAAATCAAAAAATTGGTTATTTAAAAGTACTCAGTCAGTAGACTTCATTTTATAAGGTGAACAGGTAGAATTTTAAGAGAAATAGTTATGTTTTTCCAAGTTATTTACTTAATATCTCCAAATCAGTTATTTATTTGATTTCAGGTAATTACATTATTAATGAGATAAAATCTATAATTAGTCTATGACCACAATGCACCCAAGGCATTCTGTGGAAGGATGGAACAAAAGACAGTAAAAAGAAGAGTGAAAACAGCTCCACTTCCATTTGTGCAAGATACTTCTGAATTAATTAACACATAATCTAAGGAGCGTTTTATCCTTAGCAAAGGCAAAATTAAACTGAACACTGTGGCTCTAAAAGCTTTTTAAGGCTAAAAAGCTGACTTCTGATTTCAGAGAGACAATAATTGTTTTTTTTTTGTGCTTGCCTTTGAGAAAAAATCTGTCAGCAGCTTTGAGTACTCAAGTGAATGATAGAAACTGCAATAAAACAATCACAATAATAATAGTACTTCTGGAAGAATGAGAATTTAGGTACATTTCTTTTATATATATATATAACCATTTTCGCTTATGTAACTCTTTTCATCTGAAGGCTTCACGTTACTGTACAAAAATGGCAAATTTGCTATTATATCTGTAGATAAATTAAGGCACAGGGAGGCTAAATGAAATGCTGCATTGACCTTCTCAGTTTGCCAATGACTTGCAATCAAACTCAGGTCCTCAGATGCCTGATCCCTTGAGTTAGTCTCTAAATTTTACCCCTTTGCTTATATTTAGAAGATGTATTATTTTGTGAAAGTGAAAAGTTTTTTTTTGTTTGTTTTTTTTTTAATAAAATACAAAGATTATTGTTCTATAGTAACAGTAATCTTCTAATCATTTAATCTTCTAAACAGTTGGTCTTCTAAGGAACACTGTGAGATTAGATTAATGTGGTTGTTTAAAACTGAAATAGTAAAAATTAGCTTTTTGTCTTACTTTGGACCTTTTAGACACCATGATGAGAACAGTACAATTAATGGAAAATGGACTAGCATAAGGATGTTAGTATGGTTTGTAGTTCCTCAGCATAGCAATCATAGGATTATTAAGTTTGGAAAAAAACAGTAAGATCATCAAGTTGTTGATCCATCACCACCATGCCCACAAAACCATGTCCCTAAATGCCACGTCTGCACATTTCATGAACACCTCCTGGGCAGCCTCTTCCAATGTGCAACCACACCTTCTGAGAAGAAGTTTTTCCTACTATCGAACCTGAACTTCCCCTGGCACAACTTCAGGTCATTACCTCTTGTCCTGTCGCTGTTACCTGGGAGAAGAGGCTGATCCCCACCTCACCACAACCTCCTTTCAGGTAGTTGTACAGAAAGATAAGGTCTCCCCTGAGTCTTCTCTTCTCCAGGCAAAACAGTCTCAGTTCCCTCAGCCACCTGTGCTCCAGACCCCTCACCAACTTTGCTGTCCTTCCTTGGACACACTGGGGCTTCAATGTCTTTCTTTTAGTGAGGGGCCCAAAACTGAATGCAGTACTTGAGGTGTGACCTCTTCCCCACCAGCTCATCATACGGCACATGGAGACAACCTGTTCCTGTGCATTTATGATAGAATCATAGAATAGAATCATAGAATCCTTAGAGTTAGAAGGGACCTTTAAAGGTCATCTGCTCCAACTCCTTTGCAATGAACAGGGATGTGAACAAGGACATGCACAGTTAGATCATGTTGCTGATCCAGGGTCTGATTCAACCTTGCCTTGAAAGTCTCCAGGGATGGGGAATCAACCACATCTCTAGGCAACCTGTTCCAGTGCCTCACCACCCTCACTGTAAAAGACCTTTTCTTTATATCCAACCTAAATCTACCCACTTTAAACTTGAAACCATTTCCTCTTGTTCTGTCACCACAGACCCTGCTTAAGAGTCTGTCCCCTTCTTTCCTGTATCTCCCCTTTAGATACTGAAAGGCCACTATCAGGTCACCTCAGCCTTCTCTTCTCCAGGCTGAACAGCCCCAGCTCTTTCAGCTGGTCTTCATAGGAGAGATGTTCCATCCTTTGGATCATTTTGGTGGCCCTCCTCTGGCCACACTCCAGCAGGTCTCTGTCTGTCCCGTACTGAGGACTCCACATCTGGATGCAGTACTCCAGGTGAGGTCTCGCCAGAACAGAGTAGAGGGGCAGGATCTCCTCCCTCAACCTGCTGGCCATGCTTCTTTTGATGTAGTCCAGGGTATGATTGGCTTTCTGGGCTGGTAGGGCACATGGCTAGCTCATGTCCAGCTTGCCATCCACCAGTACCCCCAGGTCTTTTTCAAAAGGGGTACACTCCATCCTTTCATCCCCTAGCTTGTATTGATAGTGGGGGTTGCCTCAACCCAGTTGCAAGATCTTGCATTTGGATTTCTTGAACCTCTTGAGGTTCACCTGGGCCCACTGCTCAAGCCTGTCTAGGTCCCTCTGGATGGCATCCTGTCCCTCTGGTGTGCTGACTGCACCCCGCAGCTTGGTGTCATCAGCAAACTTGCTGAGGCTGCACTCAACCACACAGTCAGTGTCATTGATGAAGATATTAAAGAGTATCGGTCCCAGAACTGACCACTGTGGGACACCACTTATCAGTGATCTTCATCCAGACATTGAGCCATTGACCACCACTCTCTGGACTCGATCCTGGAGCCAGGTCTTTGTCGAACAGTCCACCCATCAAATCCATATCTTTCCAGTTTGGAGAGAAGGATGTTGTGGGGGTACCACGTCAAAGGCCTTACTGAAGTTCAGACAGATGACATCAGTGGCTCTTCCTTTGTCCACTGATGCAGTGACATCATCATAAAAGGCCACTAGATTGGTCAAGCAGGATTTCCCCTTGGTGAAGCCATGATGGTTCTCCTATATCATCTCACTGTCTGGAGGATCTGCTCCATGGTCTTTCCTGGCACAGTAGTGAGACTGACAGGTCAGTAGTTCCCAAGGTCATCCTTTTTACCCTTCTTAAAAAGGACTGTGATGTTGCCTTTCTTCCAGTCACCAAGGACTTCACTTGATTGTCATGACTTTTCGAATATCATTGAGGGTAGCTTGGCAATTCGATTTCCTTCTTGAGCCTGGACCACTTTGCCCTTTAGGACTGACTCTGAAGCAGTTGTTACAACCAGTGTCCTAAACAGTCTGAAGTCTGTCCTCCAGAGTTGAAGGTAGCAGTTTTACTGACTCCACTCCTGACTTCACCAAGAATATAGGAACTCCATCCATGATCACACTGCCCAAGACAGCTTCCATTCACCCCATCTCCCCCCAGTCCTTCTCTGTTCATGAGCAGCAGGTCTGGCAGGAAGCTTCCCCTGTAAGGCTCTCTTATCAGCTGTTTCAGGAAGTTATCTTCCACACACTCCACACTTCCTTCACACTCCTCCTAGGTGAACACCTTCCTAGGAGGTTCACACTCCAGGAACCTCCTAGCTTGCTTCCATTGTACTGTATTATATTTCCAGCAAATGTCAGGGTATATTGAAGTCCCCCATGAGAACAAGGGCTTGCGATTGTGTGACTTCTGTCAGCTGCTTGTAAAACACTTCATCTGTCTTGTCACCCTGGTTGGGTGTTCTGTAACAGGCTCCCACCAGGAAGTCAGCCTCACTGGCCCTCCCTCTGATCCCTACCCATAAGGCCACAACCTTGTCCTTCCCAGGGCTGAGCTTTACAACACTGAAATGCTTCCTAACACAGAGAGCCTCCCCCCCCAGCCCTCCTTCCTTGCCTATCCCTCCTGAAGAGCTCATAGCCCACCATTGCAGCACTCCAGTCGTGAAAATGATCCCACTGTGTTTTAGTGGTGGTGACTAAATTTTTCTGCTGCACAGTGGCTTCTGGCTCTTCCTGTTTGTTGCCCACGCTGTGTGCATTGATGAAGATGCACTTCAGCTGGGCAATTGGTCTCACCCACTACCCTGGCATGCCACCCCTACACTCATCTCTAGCAAGCCTGCTTTTATTTGTTTTCCCCTATGGAGACAGGTGGATCCCATCTTTCTCCAATAGCTCTGGTGCTGAATAAACCCCACTCTGATTAAAAAAAAAAAAAAAAAAAGAGAAATTCCTCCTATGGTACCAGTCTCTTAGCCACGTGTTGATCAGGTGGGTTTTCCTGTTCCTCTCAGCATTTTTCCCTGCTACTTAAGGGATCAAGGAATGCACTCCCTGCACTCCCACTCCTTCATCTGGCCGCTTCAAGACCCTGAAGTTCCTTTTGATAGCCATCAGGCTGCTCTGTTTGACCTCATCACTGCCAACCTGAACAACCAGAAGTGGATAATAATCGTTTGAGACTACTGTAAACTGCTTTTAACAGAACAAACTTTTTAAAGAAACCGGGGAAATAGCAAAGATTAGAGGGTGTCCAAGTTGTACTATACAGGATTTTTGAAATTTTGCAAGCATCTTAAGATCAAACATCACCACAGATTACAGAAAGTCTGTGACATGCAAGACACATTAGTAGTGCTTCCTATTTATATACGGTTTCCAACACAGCCTCCAGGATGCTTGCATACATGCACACTGTTCTCTATATCTCTGTTGGACACTTGAGATTCCCATACCAAGAGAACTTCTTACTCTATTGTTTTCTCTTATATGGTACCACAAAAGGAGAGACGGAAAAGGAATCTCTGAAACAGTTGTCATCTGATACAACAAATCTGTTCTATTTGGATAAATCTGTGAATTGTTCTCATGTTCATGAGACATTTGTACAGAATGTGACAATGCTTGTGCATGCAGGAGCTATGAAAAAATGTACCAGAATTCGCGTCATCTAGTTTAACATTTACCATCCAGTTACCCCACACAATCCCCAAGCAGAATTATACTTGCAAATGAAGTAGGTATTCATTTCAAAGGAGATTGTTAATGAGCTCTACCTGTGTGATGTCATTTCTAATGTAGGTATGATTGTTTCCAGTGTTTATTTTAGGTTTTCATTTGAGATGATTAAATTATTCACCCTATTGTTTTCTGCAGTTTCCACTGATCCTTTAATCTTTGTTGTCCTGATGAAAGAAAATCTCATGGAGGGAATAACATGGTACACAGTCATAGTACGGCTGCAGAAGTGCAAATAAAATAAATTACTGGGTAAAATAGATGATTAATGATGTAGTATATGCAGTCTGGAATAAATTTGAGTTATTAGAGACAATGTTCTTCTATTTTGCATGAATCACACAACAACTGGAAGTCTTAGAGAAGTGCTTATGTTTGCGTTTAACATTATGGCAAATACATTTCCAGTGCATTTCCATGCTGAATTGTAGCTGAAAATCTTCCACTTGCAAAGGTTGAACATATTTCACACAGCGTACTTGCCAGACTCTGTGGTATGAAGCAGACTCATCCCACTTTACCCTACTACTGAAACCAAAAGTCTTTACCCATTAATTTTCTCATTGCATGGAACCAGGAGTTTATTTCCTGCCCGATTCTTTCACTGGTGATGCATAGCAAACATTACTGCAGATATGGAGCAAAAACATACTATAAAATGCATTATTCCATAAGGAGAAGGAATAGCAGAAAGTCTGATCACAAATAATGGTGAAAAATAATAAAATGGCCATCGTTTGTTTAAACAAGCTTAAGCCAGAGGGACCTTTAGGTTCCTGTAATGTACCACTCTCTAAGTTGGCCTATAGGGTTAGTAAAAGGAATAGAGGGGCAAAGATGACTTCTGTGGTTTCTTTACACATCTGTGCTGTGTGGAGTTTTCTTTGGATTTTAAATGCATTCTGGATTTGTGTGTCCCTTTTAAATTGCTTTTAAAGAGATCTTGCTCTTAAAGAAGTTAATAGTTCGCAGACCTGTACCCTTACTTTTGACAATGGATATACTGTATTGGATTTTTCAGCTGTTAAAATTAATCTGACACTCTCAGTCAAGGTAAGGTTTTAATTTGAACCTACAAAACCTACTCCATCTACAACTTCAAATACATAATTTTTTAGATTTACCTGTGATAATACTTTAATAAGTTAATGTTTTTCGATATATGCATTTGGACTTATTCTTCCAATATGTCTGTTGTCATTCAAGTGGTATCATTAAATGGAATGGGACTTCTTTTAAGTTCTCACCAAACTTTTAAGTACAGTTTCTGTAGGAACTAAAACTGCAGTCCTAGATAATAGCTGAAAGTCACAATTGTTAGATGAAGTATGAAAAAAAATCAGCAGCTACTGAAAAGGCATAAATGCTTCAAAGCCTCAGCATTTTAACATTCCCCACACCTAGTTACATTTCCTTTCTCATTTTCTGCTAACGGGGTTCATGTTGGATTAAATCTGAACCTAAGCATGATAAAGCTTTTCATCTTCTGAACAGAGCATTTTAAAGAAATTCCATCAGATTCAATAAAATTCTGTTAACTGCTATTTCCCTAGTTGTCACTCATACTTAGTTTCTTTTGACATCGTCTTCCTCAACCTTGAAGCACAGGATGTTAAAATTAAATTTATTTATTTATTTATTTATTAGAAGCAGGGAAAAAAAAAATGAGGCAAATTAAAATGACATGAAGACATTTTAATACATCAGTCCTACAAAATCATTTCGTCTGTGTTGTTACTGCTCTGCATTCCTGATAAACTTCATTTTATTGTGTATGTGTCAGTGTTGATTTTGAAGTCTCTTTTTGCTTAGATTTTTTTTTTTGTCATATGAAGATTCTAAGAAATAACATTTTTTTTCTTTTTTATCTTAATTTCACTAAAACAGCAAAATATTTATGTTCAAATCTTCTCTGTTTGCAGATGCATTTTTATTAAGACATCCCCAGAAACTTCCCAGAGTTAAATCATGTTTATTTTTTAAATACCCTTTTTTTTTTCAATTAGGTTGAGTTTGAGGATGGTTCTCAAATAGTAATGAAGAGAGAAGAGATCTATACTCTAGATGAAGAGCTTCCTAAGAGAGTGAAAGCACGTTTTGTGAGTATTTTCTGATAACTTCATGGTATTTATATGCTCAAAATGCCAATAATGCTATCCCTGGCTTTATTCTTACCTTTCATTTTAAATTGTACGAATTTGGCATAGCAGTTAGCACAAGTGCACATTTGCCAGTGAGAAGGGTTTGTTGTATTTCCAGTACAGGCAAATGCTGTTGTCAGACTTAATTTTTGTCTCCTAAAGGGGTCATTTTGTAGAATATCTGTCAGATCGTGAGAAATATCTGAAATTTTAAAATAAATATTATGTTCTGTCAGAATTCATATAAAATGTGTATACTTTAGAAAAAAAAACTTTCCAAATTCTCAGAGCTTTGTGTTATTAAATGCATTCAATTTAATAAAAATGCAGTTAACTTGTCCTAAGAAACAGAAACCTGAATCGTCAAAACTCATTAATATCACTGGCAGAACTGAAGCATTTGACTGGTCTTCAGTTTAAAACCAAAGCCTCATTGTATTTTTCCAGTTTCTTGCAGTTCCAGACAACATCCACTGGTTAAGTATAAGCCACTCAGAGAAGAGCTGAGGTTCTTAAGGAGCAGAAGTTTGAAAAGGGAAAGTTCTGCCATACAGATATTGGAGGAAATAGATTGTCAGTAATGCTAGATGTTTGTGCAGCTCAATTCAATACTAATTCTACTCAGAAATGCATTGTGCTCATCTCAATTTTGTGTTCTAATTTAGTGTTCTTTGTTCAAAACTGTGCCTTGCAAGTTGAGTTACCTTTCTTAATCTAACACCAAAGCATAAAGATGCTAAATTCTTCTCATAAATGAGGAGGAATAATAATTCAGTATTGTGGGAAAAAAGATATATATCTTCTCTTATTAGAAGAATGAAGCTTTGAAAGGGAGAGCTGTGCACAGTGCACATTGCTGCAGGGAGGTGGGTTTATACACAAAACCTGATCACACATTTGTTATGTGACATTAATTTGATTCTTGAGAGCTGGGTATGTGGCATGGTAGGGAAATAATGTGTGGAGTGGATTCTTTAGGCATACATCAGCTTAGATGAGTTCGGTGGACTAACGTAGCATTAAATGTAGGTGTAGGTAAGTAAGTCTGACTTCCCTTTTTTATGCTTCTTGCCTACATACTCTTGCCATCAGCGTCTCCTTTCAGTCAATCCTCAATAGCTATCCCTTAGATGGATGCCATACATTTTAGAGCTGTGTCAAGGGCAAGGATTGTCATCATGCGTGAATGGGGCAGGAAAGTCAGGGATAGAAGAGAGACAGAGAAATCTGAGGCTGTCGGCGAGTGTCCACTGGCAGGATGCCCGTGTTTTACTGAAGGAATAGTATGAGATTAGGACAGCTCTTTCAAGTCGGAGTTGCAATAATCAAATATTCCTGACCGAGACAATTTTTGGCCATTTATTTGTCATAAGTGCAGACACCTTTCAGTGTCCTAATTATCTAGGGTTAAGAAAGATGTCTTGGAAAATGTTAAACGAACCATCTGGATATATTCAATTTGTTCTTCAGTGTTTTTTTTCATTATATTCAGAAAGCAATGTGTTACTTTTTTTTTTTTTTTTTTTTTTTTTTAGGGAGACAAC
>JANHGO010006019.1:0-22071 GCA_024606505.1 Aquila spilogaster
GCCCACTGATAAATGATTCATTCTGCACAGCTTAACTTTGAAAATAAATTCAGTATCGTTAAGATATTAAGATACCAGCTTCATATTTCACCTCATAATTGCACTTCGCGTATCACAAAAAGAGCTGGTCTGTTGTTTTTGCTGCTGCTGTTTGCAGATACAGTCTGCAGACCCAAAGCGGAGCTCCTGGGTATTGCATCACAGCCTCGCTTGCTCTTTCCTTGCATTCCAGCACACATTTTGCTCTTCTTCAGAGGGTAATTTTTACATGGATTAATACCAAAAAAATAAACAACTATTTTCTTCTCAAAAAGTTACAGATTCGTATCCTCAGATGAAGAAATAGATAAATACAATTTTTAGGATAATGCCTAACTAAATATGCTGATGTGGTTAAAGATCACTCAGGATGAAAAACAAGATCAAACAAAGCAAAATGCTTCCTTGAGAGGCAAGGAGCTCAGTACTCCTCAGCCCACCCTTTTGGCACTCATGGAAACAGCGACAAGCTTGTAAAACTGGTCCTCTATTTGCTATCCCATGCTCAATGCAGGGTCATTACCTTCATCCTTGTAGCTCTTTTGCTCACAGTGTCACTACTGGCACACTACAGTCCTCTGCTGGAAGGGTGAAACTGGTCAGAAGATTTCCCAGTCAAAATCAGAACATCATCACATTTTGCATTTGACCCCTAAACACACAGGAATAGGTACCCCCAGCCCTAATAGGTTTAGGATTGAAATGCACCTGGTAACGCAGCCGGTGATGTTCTTATTTCCTTTTTAAGGGAACCAGAAGGGGAAGCAGTAGGCAAAGCGAGAGACACTGGGGCAGGATCCTACACCTCATCCTAGTCCATCTGCTTAACCACCAGAACAGCTCACCCCAGGGACAGCACATAGTATACTACAGTACAGGAAAGAAAAGGCATCATGAAAACTTCACAGGTAAATGACAACAATCATCATGCTACACCCCTGGACCATATTTGAGTACTACCATGACAAGCATCACGTGAAAATAGGAGCACTACATCAGATTCAAAAGTGCAGTTGATTCGTTGGTCTCAAGAGACTGCCTGGGTCTTTCCAGGCAGCATTTACCTACCGTATGCAGGGAAGGAGCACTAACAGACTCTATATAGATGAAAGGACCCCGGTATAAATCGGCGTAGCTCAGATGATATCAGTGTATTTATACTCGTTCACATTGTGAAGGTCCAGTTGTAGGCAGAATGAAAAGCAAGGTCAAAACCCAGGAGATGCGTTGAATCACTGCAGTGCAGACAGGAGGTTTCTGCTTTCTCATGGGATTTAGGAGCCGGACAAGTGGAGTTTCCATACAGGAGAAATACCCAGTCTCCAAGTGCTTCCAAGTCCTTATGGATAGCAATTCCTCCCAAGGTTGGGGTTTTTTTATCTCCTTCAGCCGTTAATTCTTTTCAGAACCAGTGAAAATATTTCCTTTGGTCCTACCAGGCCACAGCACTTTTGCTTAAATGTATCTTACATGAAAACCTTACTCAAAGCAACTGGGCACAGCTAGGAGCAAAGGGGGGGCCAGCTCAGGCTGCACATCTGGAAAATATTCCTACTGGTAAGGTCTGCTGGAGCAGGGAAGGGGCTCCCGAGGGAGCGAGAGGCAACCCACAGTTGGCGTCGTCGTAAACTGGACGAGACCAGAGCCCAGAGGGAGCTGTGGCAGGAGCAGGAGCTATTTGATATAGTAGGTGCTGTCTCCAGCTTTGCTGGGGGATTAGAAAGCTGCCCACGGCATTTTTCTTGCCTAGTGCACAGGGACGTGTACAGTTTCCCTGTTAAGAAGGATCATCTGAAGGAAGGTCAGGAAACAAAAGGCGGCGTGCTGCACGCACCCTGGCTTGGGGCACAGGAGGGATTGCTCAGGTCACAAGTTCAGCTGGCACAAATTAGCGTAACCCCAAGAAAGTGGATCTGTGCTAGCAGTACCCACAAGTGATGTCTTTCTGGTTGTTAGGCAAAAGCGAGAAATGGCTATTTCATGCATATTCCAAGTGTTTACTGTAAACAAAATGCTAAATATTGTGTTAAATGCAAACAAAAGCCCAAGGAAATAAAAACATGACAAGTCAAAGTTTGATCTTGAGAGCTCCTTTCAGGGACAGACAACTGAGAAATATGACTAGAGCAGAAATCTACTTTCAGTTCCAGGTGCAGTCTATAGACATTTAGGCACATGATATTTTTTTCTATATAAAAGCAGTCCCAGGTGAGAGTTCATACATGATATATCTAGAAAAAATAAAAAAAAACACCAAAAAAAGCCTTGCTTTCTGTTCCAAAGAGCTGTCTTCTTTCTTAATTCTATCCATTTAAATTTATTGCTGCTGAAATTCCCAATGTCTGCCAAAATGTAAGGAAAGTTGCATACAGACGAGTGTTACCAGCACAACAGAGAGAAGTGTTCAGAAAGGAGCAGGGAAAGAAATACTGAAAAGGACAGATCTGTCATCTTCTGTGATTACAGCAATTCTGGGGAAGCATCTTTTTGGATTACCAGTAGTAAAAAGAAACACAGAAGACAAACCAAGAAAATCCCTTCCATAGGAGAACGGATCATGTGAGTGGTCCATATGACTGTTATTTATTATAGCAGTCATCTGAAATCAGAAGCGTGTGAAACTGGGTGCCGTAAAGGTGCACTGAAAAAGTTGTCTCTGTCCAGAAAAACACGCCATCTATTTCAACATGCATCAAGAAGGAAACCGAGAAGGGAAATGCAGTGGTGAAGGGATGCAACCCAGGTAAAGACACTTGTCTCTAAAGCCCACCGCTGTGCCAGGGTACCGGCAGCAGTCATGGCCATGCTTGTTCTCTTGCTGCCTCTGCTCCTTGCAGGCTCTCTGGTGTCTAACCTCCAGCTGTGACCTGTTTTGATGAACCTGGAAGTTATCTCCATGACTTCTACTCCTCTCTCCAGCTTGGCTGGGTTCAGCCAAATGGTTCAAAGGTCAATGGGAGACGGGCAAAATGGCTGAAGATACTTTGAAATTGTCAATAATTTTGAAAAACAGTGCTCTTGCAAATCTGCAGTTTTCATTTACAAAAAATTCCAGTTGAAAGAAACAAAAATGTTCCAAAAAAAAAAAACAACCCAACTTTGAAGATTTGAAGTACTTTAACCCTATTAACATTAAAAAAAAACCCCAAATATTCTGCTAGAATAGGAAAATTTGCCAAATGGAGATTTTAGAAGTATTTAAAGACCAGCATTTTTCAAAAGAACTATGTTAGAAACATATTCACCAGCTCTGCTCTACACTAAGAAATCATGTTACATAAAAAGCCAGCTAGTAGACAAATAACACACAGAAGATCATTCTGCAAAACTGGATCCCAAATGACCCCATTTATTAAATGTACACTGAAAGCAGTACCTCCATACACTCACTTCCATAGGTCATTTTGCATGGCTTTTCAACCACAGAATTTAGTGAGAGCTCTGTAAAGTGCTATTTTCTGGATGCTGTAGTTCCAGGAATAAACGGGCA
Organism: Aquila spilogaster; assembly: GCA_024606505.1. NCBI lineage: Eukaryota > Metazoa > Chordata > Aves > Accipitriformes > Accipitridae > Aquila > Aquila spilogaster. The sequence continues at coordinate 3,530 of JANHGO010006019.1, forward strand.
TCCAAGCAGGTGAGGGAAAGGCAGTACAGCCAGAGGCCCCAGTTGAGTCCTTTAACGAGGACGCGGTATTCATTTCTAGGAAAGCCACGCTAACAGGAAACGTGGGGGTTAGAAATAACTCTTGTAGAGAGGTCTTAGACTCTAATACAGATGCATTTGTATTTTTCCATTATATTGAGAGCTTTGCCCCTATTTACTGCTTGGGGATTGTTTTTCTCACTGCTGTTGTCCTGCCAGCAATATGTGCTTACGGCTGGAGCCTCTGCAGTCCACTGGCACGGCAGTTTGGACTTTGTAGTTGGACCTCACTCTTCTTCTGCACTCGGGCTCTGCTCTATGCCTCACATCATCTCTAATGCCGACATGCATGGCTGGCTGGGAAGCGGATGCTTGAGCACATAGGTCTCGACCTACCCTGATGCTGATCTTACTCCCATACAGCTTAGTCAGGCATTTCAGTGAGAACAGAAGAAGTCCCAAATGCCCTGCAAGGCCCATTCCTCAAGCACTGCAGACCTCAGCACAAGGTAGCATGAAGGCATTGACCATTTTGCTGGAGATCAGGCACCCATGTAATCCCCGTGCTGATATGCCAGAGAAAAAGGAAAAGTCTGGCTGAAAGAGATTTCCAGGCAGCACGATGCAGACTGCCCACCTGAGCAGGAATGCCTTGCTGGCAGGACCTGCTGGTCCCCACAGGAGCTAAAGGCTCGGTACCAGGGTGGGTAAGAGCTGCTCTGAGGTCAGGCACTGTCTTTTCCCAATCATTACTCAGGGAATTCAAGAGATGTTTTGCCTTAGCTGCAAACACAGTAGGTTTTTCTCAAACAAAATCTAAGAAATGTGCAGAAATCGATTCAACAATGTTAGGAAGGGGCCAAGCTTTAAGGCCTGTGGTCCCTAGTGGCCCTCAGCTGTGTGAATCAGTGAAAATCAGAAAAGTATCATAGCAATAAAGCAAAAACTCATTAATAAAAGTCACAGAAAAAACTCTGAGACAAGGAAAGTTACCCAAGAGCAAAACTCATTAGACTCAGGACTAGCCTCCCCCAGGAAAACAGCATAGCCCTACTACTTGAATTGTTTTATAACTAGACTTATTAATATTCTTAGGAAGACACCTTAGGAAAAGTTTTTCACTGGCAGGGGGGTAGACAAGATAACCTAACAGGTATATTCCATCTCTCAATTCTGTGAGTCTTCTCCATTTACACCAAAGAACAACTTAGCTTTGTGTCAAAGAAAAGAAAATTTAGCATTACCCTTTGCCTCCCTGTTGAAATGTCAGAAGGATGCTTAGCACAACTGGCCCCCTGAGAAATCTTTCTCAATGCAAGAATTTTGGAAACCGTTTCTGAGCATGACTAGTATTAAAGTTTCTCAGTTTTTGATGAAATCTCTGTACATACACGGTCACTGCTTTCCCTTGGCCAGACTGACATACCCATCCTCGGGTGAGGAGTGACTTCCCAACAGCAATTGCAGGGAGCACACAAGGAATAAAGCGTACAGCATGAGGGTGCAGGGACCCAAACCTCACCCCAGCTGGTCTCAAACAAACCACACTTGGACCTTTGCATGGCGTCTACCAAACCTCACAAGCCTGTCTGACACTCTGACCTACGCCAATTCAGTTAGCTTTTTACCTCTTGATAGAAACCATGGTACAGCCCCAGGAATCAGGGGAATGAGAAGGATTCTGCACAAGGTTAAATGGAGGAATTACTCAAGCAAACCCATGGAAGAACTCTCTAGAGCTTTATATACAAAAGAGATGAAGGCCATGTTAAATCACAGACGTCCTCAGCAAAGGCACAGGAGAGGCACAGCTCATGGCCAGGGCTGAAAGAACCAGATGTGATGCAGCTCCACAGGGGTGACTTCAAGGCATCCAAGAGGAGCTGTGCTAGAAATTGCTAATGCCACACTGTATCTCCTGCTTGTTTACCTTTTAGAGAAGTATGTGAGCTACAAAATGCGGGACCGGGTTTCCAACATTAAATTAAATACAACCAGTGCCAGGTTTCCTGGAAGAGCGAAGGAGGATGCAGCCTCTCTGGGTAGCACAGCTTTCATAAGAAGCACGTTCCACATGGTGGGACTGTCGTACTGCTTTGCAGTCCCTCACATCATCACTCAGATTATATGCGGCTATAATAAATGCAGTCTATCATTGGACAACAGGAAACACTACACTGTGATTGTCTGGCTTTGTTATCAGTCGTTATCTGTGTCCAGCAGTCTAAGGCCCATCCCAATATGAGGGAAAACATTGTACATGGCAGCATGCACCCGCACAGAAAGTAGTTTTGGATGCTCTGGGATTTGAGGCAAGATGAAGCGATGAGTCCCACATCTCAGTACCGCAGTCCCTTGCTCCTGGGCATCCCAGCCCCAGTGCAACTCACAGCCCCAAGGCAGAGGCTGAGAAGATGCAGGTACTCGGGCTGCCCCGGGGGTTTTGCAGTTGGGCACTCAAGTCTCACTATGGAGCCAGCCCCAGCTGGCCATCCAATTCACTGTGCATCTCTCAGCTAACCCTGACCACAGACTACTATTTTGTGGCTGGCTAAAGCAGACCTTCCAGACGGTTTCCAAGTCTTGACCCAACAGCCTCCACCGGCTGGAGAAGACATCTCTCCCTTGCATGATTCTGCCAAGTCAGCTGCTCTTGACCTGTAAAGAGATTCTGAACTTATGCATCATCCTGCAACCCAGAGGAGCCAGGGGCGCTTAGTAATTTGCATGATATGGGGCTCATATAAGGACTCCAGCTGCTGTGCTGCAATATAACTTGACTATTTTCCTTTCCCAGCCTTTGCTATTTAATCTGAGCAAGAGGCTTGCAAGAAGGTGATGCCAGGTATAATTATGACAGAAAAGATAAGCAGGCTTGCCTGACTGTCTGTGCCATTATTTGCGTACACTGTCATACAGACTAATACTTCTGTCTGCGTGGCATAAAATGGGAGGAAAACAAACTTAAAGAACAATCAAAATACCATTTCACCCTTTCTCACTAGGTCATTTTTGCCATCTCTTTTAAAAATTATTTCTGAAGTCAGCATTTGATGTTGTTATCTGCTATGCCCTGAAAGGATCAGTGGAACCTTTTACACCTCAATTTGTAGATTAACATAAAGCAGAGACGTCTTTCATGCTTGAAAACTAAGTTTGCCAACCGCTCAGCACTGTATCTTTCTTCGAAAACAAGTATTTTCTCTGTCACCCCAATGATTTTGAAAGGTTTGCACTTGTTTCTGCAACTAAAGGAGTTCACAATTACAATTTTATTGTCATTAGAGGGAACGAGGGTGATAGTGCCACAACATGACTGTGGTATTTGAAGTCACTAACTCAGTAATTTGCTGACTAATGCAAATCCCTGCTTGGAGGCTACCAGAAAACACTGGAAAACTTCTGATTATATCCTTTGGGGCCCTTTCTTCTCCTAACGTCATCTTCTAGAGCACTAACAAGGAATCATGTGGTGCACAAAGAGAGAGGTGGTTTTCCCAAGATACCCAGGAAAGCTATAAAGCTCTGAATTAGCCTGTGCTCTTGAGCACCAGAGTCAAGCATGATAATCTTTTTTCTTCTGTATTTAGAATAAGTTCTGGAATGACCCCTTGGACACTTGATCTTTTATAACGTGTTGGTCATGCAGAAAACAAAGTAGGTGGGAGCCTACACCACTGCACACTGAGAACAATAGTTACACACGGCTGCAACTACCTGAACTGTGGGTTGAGATAAAGGCAAGGAGATCCCTTACCAATTACTGTCATAGGCAAAACAGACTTGACTTGGGGAAAATTAATTTAATTTATTGCCTGTTAAAATAGGCACTCTCTTTTTCCTTCTTTCTCTGCCTGTCTGGTGGTTTTGCCCTGTCTTAAATATGCTTTTCCAGAGGTGCCACCAGCATCGCTGTCGGGTTCAATTGTGCCCTGCGGAGCCAGCTGGAACAGGCCAGAGCCGTGTGAGTCCGGCACAGGGCAACCCCAACCTCTTCTAACAGAGGACCCCCACTACCCAAACCTGGACACCCCATTCACCAGTCTATTAGCCTGCAGGCTGGTTCAGCAATACCAAGTGAGAATATCTTCCTTTTAGCCAAACATCCTTCACACCCCTTTGGAGAAATGATAAACTACCCAACAAAAAGACCTTCAGCATTTCACCCGGATTATAAGCAACTGAAATGTTATTTTTAAGACAATAAGATGACTTGAATACACGTCCATGTATTAAAAAGACCTATTAATGCTTTTCTTGTCTGAGTGACTTGCAAATGTATTTCTGCTTTGTGCCTTTGGCAGCAACATTCGAAGGCCAAGCGTTTTCATAATACTGAAAGTTTTCCTGACCTTTCCTGCAGCAAGAAGTCGCCGACTTCCTCCTGCTGTGTATTTGCATAGGGAATGCTTTTAAGCCAACAGTATTCAAAGGAGAGTTTAGTAGTTGTGTCCAGGACTGTATCCTCAACCAAGAGGTTAGTCCTACAGGAGTTCCTTCAGCCAAATGCCTTAGAACCTGGAGAATAAAATTTTGTAAATTTTGCTTTTTTGTATTCCTTACCCTTTTGTAACTAAATTTGAAGTTGTTACCACTTTTAAATGGAATTGGTCAGACACTGGTGTGGCAGGAAGAGGACTTTGATCATGCCAGACCTGAAAGATGAAGTATCACAACTATCAGCCTCCTGCCGCTGACTTCTCTCAATAAAGCCCGACTATAGATAATCTTTTTCTCACATCTTGCAATGCTACAAGTACTGAGATTCAAACTTCAGCTAGACTGCATTCCCTGCTAATCTCCTTTATCTAAGTGGTCTGCTCTTTGCTTTCTAACTTTCCTAGAGCCAACCCGTGCAGCATTAATTTGTTGCAGCTTTTGTCATTTATAAACAGCTATTTGCATGTTTTGTCCATTATTACAGCCTCTGAGTCATATACTAGTCTAGTCACTTCTAATCATTTCTATACTAAACATTCAACTGCTTAAAAGAAAAGCCCAGCCCCGCGTGAAGCATTCATTGGTGAACAGGGCCATAAATCACCTTGGCTGAGTTCTCAGAAGTGGCTGGGCAAAGAGAAGTTTCCTAGCTGTAAATGCTCCCCCCCCACCACCTTTTTGCAGACTCTTGGACTTTTGATAAACATGAGCAATTAGCACCTTTGCAGACATCATTTTCCTTCCCCACTGATGGAATATTGGATACCCAGAAGGAAACTGGGCCTTGGAGAAAGGTTCCAGGAAGGTCTTCAGGATTGTGCATGGGATTATTAACACTGCTTCAACTCATTCAAGGAGTGATGTGCTAACACGCTCCTCTCACCCACACCTCCCTGCCCCTAGAGTGACATGTGCTGTGACAAGTTCATTTCTGTCTAATGGGAAGAAAAACAAACATTACAGTGGATAATCAAACAAATGTGGGCTCTTCAGTTCTTGGATGGGAACTCACTCTTAGCTAATGTCATAAAACATGGGAAGAATGCTCTATAATTAAACCTTTCTCTGGAAATATTTGACTAGGTTTGGGATGAGCTACAGGAACAACACTGAAGTCATCAGCAACAGTAAAGGTTGCGTGAGACTGAGACTGAGGGATTTCCATCAAAATATATACCCGGGAGAAGCTGGAGTTAAGATGCTGCTAAGTTAAGCAGGGGAATTTAGTGAGGGATTATATACACACCCCAGAAAACCTGTATTTCCTTCTGTTTACATCACTGCAACCACTCAGGGGGAAGCTGTACCTGCAAAGAGGAGACAAGTTTACACCTCTACAGCCACTATCACACATTTTCTGTCTTTCCAATGCAGGGTTCAGCTCCTGCTTTCATGCTGTCTTCCCACAGTCTAGTCTTTTTCTAGTCATGACAGTAGCTAAGCTGTTTTCAGGAAAACCAGAGACTGGTTTAAGTGATGCTGCAATAGATTTACAGCACAGAAAACAGAAGCTCTGATGTGTGATCTGCAGCAGCCTTAACCATGGAAGCTAAGGCTGGAGATCTACAGGTAACAAGATGGACACTCACAATTTTAATTACACCACTTGCCACCAAAAAACGCTGGCAAGAAGAGGGACAAGTCGTGAATCCTAATGGGGCATAAACATATGGGAAGCTGAGCCCAAGGAAACTCTCCGGCTGTTCAATTCTGGATCCCAGGAAGATTTGAGCAGTGCTCCAGAAGCACAAGGAGCGCACAGAGCCATATTTTGAATTTTCACACAACCAGAGCAGCGTCTCATGTGGGTAGTGCTGGTTCTGCCTGTAGATCTTGGATCTGGACTGTGATGTCCTCTTCTCCCCAGCCTGCCCCATTATGCAATTCCTCTGTTCATCACTTAATTCCTTTCCTCTCCACATGACTGAGAAATGGGTGTTCCCCACCCTTTGCCTTTATTCATCCTCCTGAACATGGATCCCACCTCACAACAGCCTCAGAGGTCCACATTTAACCTAAAAAGCTCTGCTTGTCCAGGGCACGTCACTCTAGGTCCCTCATGCCTGTCAGTTCCAGGGAACCAGAACAGGGTGGCACACACCCCCAACAGGTATCAAACCATACTCTGTTGTATGTTGAATACATTAACATATTAAGCAAAGATTTGTAGCAATAGGATGCTGAAAATAATGCGCTGAAATCTGGACTTGCATGGACTGGTTTTTAGAAAGTCTTAAAGAGCACACAAAACCCACTCAAAGTTGGGAAGGGTGACTGAAGGTGCATGGCAATTCCTGAAAACCATTTCCATTTTACAATTTCTTCCTATTTTCAAAAACATTAAGCATTCACACTGAGCTGAAAAGCTTAAGAATGAACTTTACTTTTGGAAAACCTTCGGTTTCACTGAAAAGCAATATAAATGGAGGGGGGAAGGACCAACCACAGATGTTGATAAGAAGTGGGAAGAAGTGCAACCTGTTAGTAAAACATTAAGAAATATGAGCATTGAGCCTACTGAGTGCTGAGCTCTGTTCTAGATTATAGCTCCTATCATCTTGAACAAAAGCAGCTAAGCTAAACTTTCTATGCTTCAATTTGTCACATGTTGAGATGGATGAGCATTAATTAAATTTGTAAAATATGTTGAAGTCTTTTGAGGAAACACACAAGAGATGATAATCCTAAATTTCAAACAAGGACCTCTGGAGTCAGTGATCTGCAAGGATTCAAAGCCAGTGCAGAGGGGATGCTTTCAGCAGAGCAGCACTAACATGCGGAGTTACAGCTCCAATGGCCATCAAACCCAGCCAAGATCACGCATCTCAAAAATCCTTTTAAAAAGAAGTCGAGACACACAAAAGAACAGTCTCTTCTTGCTGGAGCCATCAGGTGAGCACCCAAAGGAAGTTCTTTGCACAACTTTTTAGGTTCATTAGAAAAGGCAATGTCAAACTTGGGCTATTGAAACGATTTTCCAACTGGATGGCAAAGCAGACAAAAGAACAAAAAGAATATGAAAAAGCTGATGTGGTGACCAACCCCCAGGCTACTTCCTTCTTGTTTTTGAAATATGAACCCAATTTGCAAACTAAGTGTCAAATACCACTGTCAAAAGACATAATTCTTACAGCTGTTAGACTAGGTGAGAATCAAGTGCTTCACAAAAGAGGAATACAGTATGTATTGGCAATATTTCTCGTTACATATTTCAAAGGAAAAATTGAAACCACATTTCTAGACTGCAGGGTTGGATTACCAGAAGGGCACCGGCATACACAACGCCACAGATTGCTCTGCCTCCCCTCCTCTTCCTCCCGAGTCTACCCTCCCTGCTGTGCCCTCCCATGCAAGCCATCAAACACCCCTTATCTATTGCAGCACAGCAAGACGGCTGGCATCTGCACACCAGTTTGATAGAATATACCCGTGCCATGAAAGGGTTAAAGAGGACAATAAAACACAGCAGGTGCAAGCACACAAGAAAGAAATAAAGCAAAATTCTCTCCTTATGGGAGCAATAGAAATGATTGAGAGTGTGGACCCTGTAATCTGCAGAAACTGGGGCGACACTGTTGAGTCAAATTAAATGTACAGAGTGGAAAAATCCTAGCCTGACAATATATCTGTGTCATATGTCTGTGTGTAATTTACTACCACAGTTAGAGTCTGTCTTTGATAGATTCGGCGGAGAAAATTAACCTGTGGGCCTTGTTTCCTTACAAAGTATGGACATGTGCGTATGTGTCTAACCACACTGAGGAGTGACAAAAAGGACAGTAAATTTTTTGCCCTCCCCAATCCCCCCCATTGTGGTTAAGAGCTGTCTCCACCCTGTCACTCCAAGCGTTGTGCTTCCTTATCAGGAGGCAGTGAGAAAAATACACGGGGTGAAGCCTTGCGAGACAGGTAATTGCTCAGGGCAGGAAGGGGCAGAGGGGGAACAAAACCCCTGAAGGGATGTGCCCTCCCGGGAAGCAGCTGAGCTCCTGCATTCTGGCAACACCGCTGGACCCAAGCTCAATATTCCTCTCCTGAGCCTCTTTCCCAGCCTCCTCAATCACCCTTAGGTGCTGTCACACAAATCATTTTGACGAAACCAGGTTCTGAAAATACACAGGTAGTAATGCCAGGACTCGGGGAGATGCGGCACCCGGGATGCTAACCAGTTCACCCAGTGCAGGGACAGGAAGCTCAGCACATCATACTGTGCACAAGCCTACCTCAGTCGAAGGCAGGGTAAGTGCAGCTTCTCTCCTGGCTACAGCAGCTTAGTACGACTCAAAAAAAGGAAATTCTCTCCAACAAGATGCACAAAGGATGGGAGTGACCGTAGCACCAGCAGCTCTGCATAGTCCTGCCTTTAACAAGAGTCTCAGTCAAAGCCCCTGATATAAATAATCCAAGAAGACAGGTCCGTATTACACCCCGGCACACTTTTCAGAGGAGTCCTTCTCCTCTGCAGTGATTTTCTCTACCACCCATCGGGCTTTACTTTGCTGTCAGTGTTGGATTTCAGCTCAGAGATTTGCACTGCAGCTGCTGGCCGGGTTCAGCTCCTTGTGATCAGCTCTAGGAAACTTTCAGGGTGAAACACAAAACTGGGTAGTTTTGGTGCATTACCAGCGACGCTCTGGCACGACTTCTTGATGTTCATTAATGCCAGGCAAGTTTCAAGTGTCCCAGAGCTAGTTTTTTTCTAGTGGAGAGATGCAAAGCAAGAATCACAGTTTGTCTCCTTTTCTTCTTACATACACGCAAAACCCAGATCACAAAACTAAGCTAAGGGACTTGATTACCTTTCCTTCACTGATATCAACTGTAAACAGCATCAAAGCCATGGAGCCACAAACATGTGAAGGGAACGGCTAAGCCACAGGAGTTTGCAAATATCAAAATAGATAGGCTGTCTTTAAATAAAATTACCCAGAAGCGTGCACAGCTTCGCTGCCCCTGCGCTGCATCCTGTTTCAAATTCCTCTGCTTTCCAAGTTTTTCTTTCACCTCCCTTCTTCTGTTGAATTGTCATCAATTTGGAGAGAGAACAGCAGACATGCCTTTTTTTTTTTTCCCTGCTAGTAATTATTGGATTTAGTTACCTGCCAGCAGCAATCCACAGCGGTGGGAGGCGTAAGTAAATATTCCCTGGCTCCTTTCCAGCACCCGAGTATTATTTCATACTCTAGTAATCATACAGGAGCTAATTAGGTATCTAAATAGGCTGAGATTATTTATTCTATAATTTAACAGCCTGGCAGTTGTCACAGGACATTCGTTTGATGCTGCTTACTTCATTTTATGGTCTTTTGACAGCAAACCATGCTCTGCTGTTGCTGTCATGATTAGCACGATGGAGCAGGGCAGGTTTTTGAGGGGCTTTAGCCTCCCCAAAGCACCCATCAGGGCAGAAGGTTTCTCTTTGAGGAGCTCACCTGACTGCCCCCAGTGCTTGCTGCCTGTGCCCCCAGAGGGCTACAGCCAGGACACAGGGTGGCTATGCTGAGGAAAGGAAGCTGGAATAGAAACTCCTGAAATATTTCAACAAAACACAAACCTGCTAAGATTGAGGGGGTTTTTGAAAAAGAGACAATTCCTAGGTCGCTTCTTTAGATCTATCTAAGAAAACTATCTGGAGGGAAAATTCAAATGCAATTTCATCTATATTTTTTCGTAACAGCAAGAAATCACTTTGGCACCAAAGTGGTGTTTTATTTAATTCGCTGTCTGCAATATTAAAAGAATATCAAACTGAATGAACAAGCTTCATTAACAAGTTTACAAAGCTCAGAAATGTCTTTCAAAGGTGCAGTTGTATTTAGTAAAATGGACTTTCAAAGTATGTACATACAGAAACCTAACACAAGAGAATTCAACTGGCTGGCCTGCATTCAGAAACAGTCATTCAGGAAGGGAAAAATAGTGTAAAGAATTATTATTAAAAGTATTTACAGGAATTTGGAAAATCTGAATATATATAAATCCAGTTCTCCAGACAGGAGCTTCATCTTCTCAGAGACTAAAGTCACTTCTCTCAGCTCTGCCTCCCCACAGCCTCGTCGCTACCCTTGAGCAGCCAGGGGAAAGGTGGGACCTCAGCGAGACTTTTCCACGTGCCAGAGCTACGTGTTACTGACTGTCTTGAAAACCATAAACACGAGCTCAGCAGAGTAAGGCGCTATATAATATATATGATTTATGTATCTTATACGATATATGATGCTATATAAGATACACTGCACACAGGCTAAATTCCACATTCCCACATTGCTAAAACCACCCTGGGTGACGATGATTAGCACATGGAATCAGATGCACTTTATCAGATGCGAGAAGAGCTCGAGCATCCAGACACTGGGGGACTCTGCAGCTTCAGAAACATGTTAGAGGATACCTCTGCAGCCCACGGCAGTCAATTAGGATGTAACTAATGACCATTAGCGTGTCATCTGTGCCATGAAAGGAAAACAGTGGGAGAAGGCCGTGACCCTAACCATAATGGAGAGACGTGGACTGTCCTACAAGATGAAGCATGCACAGACCCAGGGACTGTATCAGCTAAAGGACTGACACCAGGATGAACAGTGTTTGCTTGGACAAGAGCTCTTTGTTGGGCAGTCCATTGAGGGGTTTTAGTTTCAAGCCTAAATAGGTGTCTGATTACTCTCTCACTTGGAGATAAGGTACCTGAATGTCTTGTGCAAACATGGAGAGGCCAGAGGGAGAGCAAATCTTTGTGCAAAAAGGCTCTTGGTTGCACATTGTCAAAAGGAAGAATGTTCTACAGAAAAACCAAACAATTCCCTCTGACTTTTGTTAGCACTGATGGAAAGTGGCAACGTATAAAAAGGAGCTTTACGGCTTGCCAGAACGTCGCTGGGAGTGGAACAGATGGCCAATTCATCTCCACCAAACTTGGCACTTCTAACAAAAGAAACAATATGTGTTTTGCTACCCTAATTTTTCCCCCAGGTATCCCAGCAGGTGACTGGGATGTCTGATGACAAGAATGACTTGACTTGTGCTCCCCAAGAGCATGAGGTGCTTGTTTCTGTGGCCTTGCCATTGTTTTGCCCAATTACCCACTCCTCTGCAGCACTCCGGTGAGGTTTCTCCAAATCTAGAAGACAATAGCAAACCTGAATGACACACACATGCTCACATACGCCACTGCTTACAGGGGACTCATGTTTTCATATGGAGATTCATTTCAGTATCCTTACAACTAGTCTGAAAACATCTATTTTCTTGTACTGCAGTTGCATGCAACACATCACAGGGATGCTTTACAGAATGTAACTGACTGTAAAAATTCCAAGATTAGACTGAGGGATCCAAAAAACGGTTGGCTACCCCAGTATGTTTTCATATTTAACGTTAATTCCCAGGCAGAACCTTGATTTCAAGATTTATATTTTTCTACAGAAGGGATAAACTGCTCCATTTTCCCACAGAGAGAGTTTGAAGGCTCTACTAGGACGGCTTTCACATCAGAATGAAGGCAACAGAAGGGAAAAGATCCTTCTCACACTGATGCAGCATGCATGGGGCACACATACGTATGCCCGAAAGAGAGAGACATGATTGAATTGAACACAAAATCACCTGTGTCTCTGGATAAAATGCATCCTTCCCCAGCTCCCTTGCTACAGCTGAACCATGGTGCAGTCTGACACATACCAAGATCCTTAAAATTTGCACGGTTGTGAAAACAAAACGGAGTTGTGGATAATCAATGCTTCAGATATGGGCAATGTACGTCCATTAGCTACCAGCATGACTCTCAGGCTTGAAAACTGTACCTTGAATATTCTCTTCACATTGCTTTTCTTTCTAACAACAGTAGATGAAATCACAAACCAAGTCTAAAAGGCACTAGAGGTTGCCTGCCCATTCAGGAACAGAGGATGGGTGTTCATATGATCTCTGCAAGATTAAATGTTTTGGAAAACACATGCTACAGCTCTACAAGTAGTCCATGCTCTAACTAGAATTTGCCTGGCCACATGAATGATACTCTATCACATGTTAATGAAGCAGCCAGATCATTAAGATGAAGTGAATTTTATCAATGATGATTAAAAATCATCCACTGGAAAACATCTAGAGAAATATTAATAGTAGATCAAATTTAAATGATACTTTAAAGAAACTGATTTTTGTTTGTGTTAGTGATGCATTAGGAGAACCTCTAATGGGTTAACTAAACATTTTATCCATAAGCTATTACATTAGGAAGTACAATGTTATATTCCCCATAGAGCAAAAAGTTGTTTTGTATTACTTGTAAATATTGACTAAAAAACACTGATTAGATGAGTGTTCCCATCCTGCTGACTCAACCACAGCAGTGTTTGTTCCCTTAAGAGAGCATTACACACACTGAATATACGTAGAGAAATCAGTTATTAGACATGTGTTTAGGATATTATCTTTTCTAACCGAAAAGGCTAGGCTTTCAGTCAGAACCCAAAATCCAACACAAGTTGTTAGAATAGCTTATCTCATAGAAGCACGTCACATCCCAGCCTTACAGAAAACCATTGCTATATTCATATATTTTAAGGAATTTGTAAAGAGAATCATCTCATTGTTTTTCTTCTCATCTCATTATTTTATTTTGTGGCTATCTATGGGGAAATGGAATAGTCTTGCAATTAAAAATACAAACTTGAGTCTGCGTGATTGTATGCAAATAGTCTCCAGCCTGATTTTAAAGATACTTAACAGAGATGCAGAGCAGGGATATTTTAGAACATGCCTCAATGTCTCCTTGCCACCAGTTTCAAGGGAATTTAAACCTATAACCTGTCTCACTTAAGTCTTGAAAAAGTGAGTGGAACAAGGCCTAAATATCTTTGAAATGCTTGAGTTGGACAGATTTTCAACACAGCTCAGCTCAAATTTCCCCTGCTTCAGCAGGATCCGTGCACATGAAGTCAGTATGATGGGTCCGGGGCTCGCTGTCGCGCACAGCTCTGAGAAGGCTGCCGAACATTTTTGGGAATCTCACCCCTTTCTCATGTTCCCAAGTGAAAGATGAGCTGCTTGAAAAATCCAGCTTTGATTTCTGTAAAATAAGGGTTGCAACACACTGCTGATTCACACAGGCTTGGGAAAGCAAGAATTGTAAAGAGCTCAAATGTATAAATGGTACTTGAAAGATGAAAACAAGGTCAGTCTCACTACACTTCTTATTCCACCAAGTCACCTTTTATACTCCCTATTTCACTGAGGCTACCTTTTATACACGTTGGCTTCTAAGATTAGGCAATTTAATTCAAAATATTTAAAACTACTGAGGGAGAAAAGCTGTTACAGACCTTCAAGTGACAGGCTGGGAGCAATCTGGGAGGTCATTTTTAGCAACTCTACGGTAAACTATTTCACATTATTGTGAAAACAGTGGGATCTAAAGGTCCTCAGATTTACTCCCAGTTTTGAATAGTGTGGGGAATGACAGTTAGATGTATTCAGACTGAATTTTTCTAGCCTAAAATTTCTCCATGTGATCCTAATATTTAGTTCCCAGCAGGCTTTTGAGAAAGAAAAAAAAAAAAGTACTGAAAATGGATATTAACTAAGAATTATATTCTTTGTTCAAAAATTTTTTGGCCCTTGTTTTTGAAGCTTGTCACGTGTGACAGACCAAAACCAAACTTAAGAAGGGAGTGCAGGTGGATTTGACAAAAATGGATGGTCTGAAGGGTAAGCCTATCGGTGCAGCCACCAGATGTGTAGCAAAAGAAGAAATACCACAGCTATAACATCCAAAAGAAATAGTGCAGCAAAGGTTGGGTGCTTCTCCAGGGATGGAATTCTGTGCAATAGCCGGAACTTTGTTTAGGGTTTGATACTCTTGCTGTAGATGAACACACAGGGAAATAACTCCAGACAGTTCCTGTGTGTCCCCTGGGAATTTTGCTACAGCTTGCAGAGGAGGGAAACCTGGTCAACTCTTTGAGCTGCTTTCAGTCCTGGTCCTCTGCATCAGAGGGGTCACCTGGTGCACGAGCGGACACCAAGCGATGCTCCAGCAGATGGGATAAAGGTGGGCAAAGCAGAGCTCCTGCCCTGGCCACACAGCTTGTCCATCACAGAGACTGCCAGACTGGGTCAGACCAGTGGTCTCCCTCGTTCAACATTGCGTCTTGTGAAGTTGCCAGTACAAGTCTCAAAGGCCATAAAAACTATACGGTGTGTTTTGTTAGAATGATTGTTCTGTCATCGCCCAGGCGTTGTTGTTATAGGTGCTACACAGGGCAATAAATAAAATGAAATTAGACAGTGTCATGCAATGAAATAAGCAATCCATGCTGGCAGCTCTCCTGGTCAGGTTGTACCCAAGCTCATTAGATACAGCACATATTATTTCACTGATGAAAATACAACTCATCGCATATGTGCCTGCCTGCTGTTTTCACTCAGTGAGACCTAGACAGGGACCTGAGCCACCACCCGAGCTCCACACTTCTGATCCAGATCCAAACATTCATTTCAGGATTGATTCCCTCCTCACTTATGTTAGAGCAAGTAAGGACTGCAGTAAGAGACTGAGACTGTTTCAAACTCCCTGTAAGCATCAGTCCTTGAAACCAAGAGTGTCACAGAACTGCTTTGGGAAACACCACAAGAGCTACAGGAGCCATATAGCCCTTTGCCTGAAGGCTGGTGGAAGGCTATTCATTCACGACAGAATTTGGCAACTCAGGACACTCTTCTACTCTGCTCAGAGTAGGGACATTAAAAAATTGCAGTTTGTGCACTCTTGTTTTAGCTGCTTCAAGTCAATTCTTGTTGGACAAAGGGCTGGGTCTGTCTCTTACCCTCACAAGCAATGATTTTGCTCACTGGTCTGCAGCCATCCCTACCGCACATCCTAGCACTACCCCAAAAAATAGAGGAAACAAAGCCTGAGTGCTTATGGCCCTCACCTATGATGTGGATGACGCTGGCGTTAGTCCCTACCACTACTCTAGCAAAACAGAGACTCCTATATACCAGTCAGCTTATCTTCTTGCTTTTTTCTTACATTAATTTTGGTGAGGTTTGCTTACCATTTTGGAGTTCAGGAACTTTCAGGTCAGTAACTTCTGTCACTACAAATATTTGAGTTCTGTTCACAGTGAAATAAGTAATTTTTAGACTTCGGGGTTTTTTTCCTAATCAAATGAGAAAACATACAACTAAAAATTCCACCAAATCTGGGAAATGTCTTTTTGAAAAATGATGTTTAAAATATGATAAGCATTTTCCAATGAAACCTATTAATAACACTCCTTTTTAGAGTACCCAAGTAATGCTGAATGGTCTCTCAACCACATGTTCCCATGATATCTTGCAGTTCCCCAGATATGTAGCTATGGTGGCAGACCCTGTCTAGCTACTTGCGAGCAAGAAAGTTGTTTGTATCACTAAAATGGAGTCAGAACAGGCCAGCTTTTCAGCTAGCATTACCTGCCAAGACAAGGAGACAGATTAATCTGCAAGATACGGCCCATTCGGGTCGATACCGCTAGAGCCACAGTCCTGTGTGCCATCAGATGCACGAGGGCGGCTGCCCCGACGTGCCAAGCTTAGCTCACTGCTGCTTAAACATCCTCATTACTGGCCTCGTGCATAATTACAGGAATCCTGGAAACGTGACGGAAGTGACATGTACAATCCTCTGTAAAATATGTCCCAGCTGGAGCATGACATCATGGCCATAGATCAGCCTGTAAACGACCTGGAGTCCTGATCTAGACTCTCATTAAGACTGACCAGTGAAAGGAAACGAGTTCTGCACTGACCTGCCATAGGGAGGTATCTGCCAAGAATTTCTTCTTGTTCTGGGAGACTGTCAAGGCTCTCTAGTACTTTTCTATAAAAAACCAATACAGCAGCTTCTCTCCAAGGATCCTGAAATACTTTATGCCCATCAGTTTGCTAAATCTCAGGAGCAGCTCCTGGGATAGTTAATAGCTGGTATACTTCTTTTACAGGTAGGAAAACCGAGACACAGAATGGCTGAAGTGTGACACTTAAAATTATCACCTACTCAGGCAATTGCCTTTATGTATAATTTTTAAACAAATATACTGGGTGGTGGAGTTTTCTTTTTCCATTTATCCAACATATAAGCAGTATAAACAACCAGATAAACAAACTCATATAATCCAAGTATTAAGGGCAGCAAATACATAGGGGAAAGTAAGTTATAAAAGCTACTCTACTACAGACCCAGAACACAAAAAATGCCATTTGACTAATTGCAGCTAAGCTATGTAGCTTGGAAGTTTTCAAATTCAGACAGCAAGCTATAAAGTAAATTAAATAAACACAAAAAATGTAGTGTTTAAAACTTGTCTAAAAACTTTGTCTAAAACAAATTTTAGACCATGGAGATTTCCTGAGCTAAAAGCAGGTTTAGAAAATACTGTAATGTGTTTGGAAGTAATTTTAAAAATCACAATATCTTGTCACCATTTTGAAATCTTTTTATATGTAGGAATATTAAAAAGGGGATCTAGAATTGCAGAATATTTTGCCCACATCAGGGGTCATCTGTGTAGCAGGGGTGATTCTAAGTTCTCATGCAGTTTCTCTTCTCTTTCTCTTTTGCACTTTCTCCTGTGCAATTTCTCAGCCCCAGGCAGGAGTTTGGATGTGCGCACACAAGGGCAGTTGTGCCTGCACGCAGCATCTAGATGCACAACCTCCTCACATCTGCACCAGGGTGCATAAATCTGCATTTTGAGATACTCCATTACAGTTACTTTGGATGCAACAGAAAACAGTGTTTGCTCTACAAACTCCCATGGTTGTTAGCAGCCTCACCTCCATGTTTTTACCTAAAGATTGAGATGATGTGGGATCAGATGCCAGACCCTAGATACCTCCATTTACTGGAGCAACACAAAGCCCTCCCCCATTGCTCAGTTTTCAGCTGGGGGGCTTGCTCACCCACAACC
Organism: Aquila spilogaster; assembly: GCA_024606505.1. Lineage (NCBI taxonomy): Eukaryota > Metazoa > Chordata > Aves > Accipitriformes > Accipitridae > Aquila > Aquila spilogaster. The sequence continues at coordinate 20,938 of JANHGO010006019.1, forward strand.
CACTCCAGTCACGCAGGGACTGAGTTTCTTGACCTTCCAGTAACACTAAAAAGCGAGATCCAGCTTTTTTGCAAGGTCCTTACCTCCTGATGTACCTTAGTGGGACAGCAGTTTGAATAGGAATTAGGAGCAAGAGTTTAGGTTCTTCATTAAGCAAGTTTGTCGTTTAAGGTAAAGCATTATGTTTTGTAGGACACAAAGAAAAGGTTGGATATAGTATGAAAATTATATAAAATAAACTTTGAAATGTTGCAAGCCCACATAGGAATGAACATCTATATGTATGAAAGCTGGGTTGTACAAATCTGTCCCAACTCACAGGCTGAGTTAAAGGTCTTTTACAAACTTGTCCCCTCACTGTAGCACACGTAGCCTCACACTGCATTCCAGTCAATCAGCATAAAATCCCATACTCCCCTCCTAGATGTTATCCTTCATGTGCTGTATTAGTTACAAGCTCCATGCACTCTAGTAGGCACTGACAGACGGCAGTAGATGATGTAGAGGTGCAATCATATCAGACTATTGAGAGTACAAATCTATACAGCATAATGAGTCTTCTATTGCATATATCAGAGCTTTGAAACATTTTCTATTTAAATATATAGTCTGAAAACTTTCAGCGTATATCATATCATCGAAACAACAGACTTCCATTGTTCAAATGGCATAAATCTATCATAGTCTCGTAACAGCATATGATTTCCACTAGCTACAGGCTTATATATTGTCACACTAGTAGCAAAGGTTTTGTACATGGAAATCGACTTACACTGTAAGAACAAATTTTGCATTGTTCTGTACCTTAAAGTCACACGTTTCCATGATGACCGATGAACTATTACACAGATTGCTGGCAAGGGTAAATCATGCTGAATAATCATATGTGTTTTGCCTAGGGGGTCTGCTTGAGCGATCTGCAGCTCAGGGCCATTGTGGCAATGGAGGCCCAGCGGAGCAACCCCATCTGCTCCTTCGGCACAACCCAACCGCGGCAGCAGCGCACCACAACTGCCCAAACTCCACGCGAACAGGGATGTTCTTGGGGATGCTTTTACCCCACCGGCCTCACCGCATAGCTGTCCCACTCCATGCTCCGTGGTACCCAAGACCACACCTGCCCCCACAGAACCT